>PVKS010053562.1:0-10327 GCA_004027875.1 Aplodontia rufa
ATATATATATATATATATATATATATATATATATATATATACATAGATACAGATATAGATATATGATAGTAGATAGATGATAGATGATAGATAGATGATAGATAGATAGATAGATAGATAATATAGTATACCTATTGGTGTCAGGGACTGGAAAGGATTTTGATTTGATTTGAAATGGGCAATTCTGAGTTGTTAAAGATGCAGCCTTAGGGTGAGGGATGTTAATGATGTTTAAGAGAAAAGATGGTGTTTTAGGGAGCTTTCCACCACACTATTATTGGGTACAATACATCTCCATCCTTGAACTCTCACTTTTTAAGAAATCTGGTGACTTTATCCATAACTGTGTTTGCTCATTTGTGTTCAACTAATTAACATGGCACACATCCCTTATCACATGTTATCAGGGGATTATCTTTGTAAAATTGCATGGCACAGTTGTTCTGGATAGGAGGAGTTAAAGGGAGAACTGCTTTTGAATGAAAATGCAGGGCAGGAGACACAGCTTCCCTCCAAGTACATAAAACATGCCATCAAATTCTAAGCATTTAGAAATAACATTGGTTTAATAGTCCTTCTTTCCAACATGTGGGGACAATGAAGAAAAGTGAATGCCAGCAGAATCAATATATTGATTTTTTAATGATTTTCCTGTGATCTAACTCTGAGACAATCTATTAAAACTGATTTTAAGATATTTGAGGCATGGAAAGCCCATCTTTTTGGGGAGTCAGGGTGTGGTGTTGATCTGGAATCTTTTTGCCAGTATGGTTTGATATTCAGCAGTTTTTCCAAAATCCCTCATTTTGCATCTGTTAAAGAACTTTCCACAAAGGTCCCTGTGAAAAGCTTAGAGGTGGTTTTTAAAAGTCAAAGTTGATTTCCTGGAGATAATGATTGAAGTGGAGCTTCATCTTGGCTGCTAGCATCCTCCTCCCTGCTGTCTAAGAGTCTCCCTTCTTCCACTTCAGCTTTCCTCTTTTGATCTACTGGGGAAGCTTTGAAGCCACTGTCATCTTTGATTCCAATGCACTGTTCTGAGTCATTGCTTGATTTCTTGGAAGAGGCAAAAAAGGCTTATGTTCATCGCTGCTTGCTTTTCTTTTGCCAAGTTTACAAGCAGTGGCTTTAATGTACATCTCTCCCATGCTGCATGACCAAGCTCAATTTGAAAATAGTGGGAGCCCAGTCCCAGATGTGAGGGGATTTGTCAGGTGCAATAAAGAATTTGGATCCTGTAGGAACTTTTTCCTCATGTGCTTGATCTCTCTTTCTTTGTATCTCCTTGTCTATGTGTCTCTTGGAGAGTCTACTGTGCCCAAGTTTAGGCAGTGATTGTCCTCAAAGGTGAACTGTTCCTGAGTAGATACAATGAGGGAAGGAGCTCTTGGTTGATGCTGAAGAAGGGGTCCATGAAGCCATGTTTAGACTCTGGCTTGTTAAAACCACTGTTTTTCAATCTCAAATTTCCAGGTACTAAGCCATCCCCAGACATCAAATTTCTGGGCAGAAGTTGTTTCCCTGGGGACTGAGAAGGCCCTGAAGTTCCCTATGAATAGGATGGTACTTCTTTCCTTCGCTAGTGTGAGATTGAGCAGATGCAGAAGATGTCCAAGAACTGGCCTTTGTCTGGAGGGCATTTATCTGCCCCTTTGTCTAGGGAGAAGCCAGAGGAAGGGCCTAAGCAAAAGCAAGCACACAGTTGTGACATCTGTTGGCCTCAGAGTGTGCATGTCTGGAACTTGCATTTGGATATGTGTGGGTTGCACAAGAGCATGACCATTGGGTTCAGAAAGTCCTGGGAGGTCACTAACTGTTTTTCATCTCAGCTCCTTGATGCCTCCTGTCCATGTATGGTAATTTGTTCTTTCTCAAGATAGAAATGAGGGGATCCAACACTGTGACCTGAAGGGAGGCAGCTTTTCCTGAGACTCTGGGTCTGCTTGGGAAAATCCCAGTTCATCTTCAATTTTCCAAGAGAGACCCTACTATCTGAAGAAATAGACACGCTTCAAAATGGGCACTGGCTTGCTATCAGAATACACTGTGAGATCTTTCTCAAAGAAACTCATCACAATGAAGCAAAGCCATAAGAATCTCCAAATGCTCCACCAAGAGTAACTTTCTTAAAGTACAAGACACACTCTCAGACTCAGAAAATGAGAAAAAGGGGAAATAACTCACTTCCTCAATCCCACAGCTCTCCACCAAAAGATCTCACAGCTGGAGCCCTAGATGAAAACTAAAGGCATTGTGTCAGCATTATGATTAGTAATGCAATCAAAGAGTTCAGAGATGAAATAAAGAAAGAGATGAGAGAGCAATTTCAAGAGATGAGAGATAACTTCTACAGGGAATTAAGGGAACAGTTCCATGAAATGAAAGATCAGCTATACAAAGATAAAGACATTCTGAAAAGAGAAGGAGCAGAGCTATCAGGATTGAAAAACATGGTTAACCAAATCAAATGTTCATTGGAAGAAACCAACACTAAAGCTTACTCTACTGAAAACAGAGCATCAGCTCTCGAAGTAGATGTATCGGACAATGAGGATAGGCTAAACTATGTAGAATTCAAAGAAGATAAGCAGGATAAACAGCTTATATTACATAATCAGAGCTTCCAAGTAATATTTGATGAGATGAGGCATAATAATCTGAGAATCATTGGCCTGGAGGAAAATTCTGAACAGCAAACAAGAGGCTTAAAGAACCTTTTAAGCCAAATCATAAGTGATAAGTTCCCTCATTTTACTATTCATCCAGATTATCACATCCAAGATACTTATGGAACTCTAAATAGACTTAATCAATAGAGAAACTCGCCAAGACATATCATATACAAAATGAACAGCAGAGAAATTAAAGAGACAATAATAAAAGATGCTAGAAGAAATTCCAAATCATATTCAGAGGCAAACCAATTCAGATCACTATGGATTTTTTAGAGCAAACAACGAAGGCCAGAAGAGCTTGGAACAATATCTTTCAAGTGTTAAAAAATAACAACTTTCACATAAAGATAATATATCTGGCAAAACTCGGCTTCAAGTGTGATGGGGAAATTAAATACTTCAATGATAAACTCAAGCCAGCAAGATACATGAACACAAATCCTGCTCTAAAGAACATTACAAAAGATGTTCTCCATTCAGAAGAAAATACCAAAGATATCCTCAGTCCTTAAACAAGGGTGAGTTAATAATCATATTATACAAGAGCTGACTTTCAAGATGTCTCAAAACTCTGTACTTGATAAAAAGTCAGAGAATCAGCCTCCCATATCTATTCTATCCTTGAATTTGAATGGTCTCAATGCCCCACTTAAAAAAAGACTAACCCACAGGCTCAAAAAACAAAATCCAACAATATGTTGCATGCAAGAGACACATTTGACACTCAAAAATAGACAGGCTGAAAGTGAAAGGATGGAAAAATGTCTACCAGGTCTGTGGCCCAAAAAAGCAAGCTGGAGTGGTGATTCTAATTTCTGATAAAATTAATTTCCAAATAAAATTAGAAAGGACAAAGAGAGACACTTTATCATACTAAAAGGGACAGTTCATCAAGAAGATATAACGATAATTAACATTTATTACCCAAATTACAAGATCCCCAAATAAATGGAAAAAATACTTAAGGACATTAATCCCCTCATTGATCTCAACATAATAATCCCGGGGACTTCAACACACCACTATCAACTATAGACAGATCATCAAAACAAAAAAAAATCAATGAAGACATCTCCAATCTGATCTACTCTATTAATCAATCCGGCTTAAAAGACATTTACAGAATATTCCATCCTAAGACAGCTGAATTTACCTTCTTCTCTTCAGCCCATGGATCCTTCTCTAAAATAGACCACATCCTAGTTCACCGGGTTAATCTTAGCAAATATAAAAAAGTGGATATAATCCCATGTATTCTGTCAGATCATAATGCCATAATCTTAGCAATCAACAACAAGAGAAACAACAGGAACTATTCAAATACTTGGAAATTGAATAATTACCTATTAAATGAAGGATGGGCAAAGGAGGAAATGAGAACAGAGAGTATGAAGTTTTTGGATTTGAACGAGAATGAGGAAACAAAATACCAAAACCTCTGGGACACTAAGAGGTAAATATATAGCACTGCACGCATACATCAAAAATCTAGAAAGAGAGCAGATTAATAGACTTATGCTTCAACTCAATCGACTACAAAAGGAGGAATAGTCCAACCCTAAATCTAACAGAAGACAGGAAATCACCAAAATCAGAGCTGAAATCAATGAAATTGAGAACAAAAAAGCTATTCAATCTATTAACAAACTAAGAGTTGGTTCTTTGAAAGAGTTAACAAAATCGACAGACCCCTTGCCAAACTCACCAAAAGGAAGAACAAAATGAAGTAAATCAACAAAAACAGAGACAAAATGGGGATATCACCACAGACTCATCCAAGATACCGAAGATTATCAGAACCTATTTTGAAAACTTAACACTCTGCCAAATTTGATAACCTCCATGACATGGACAGGTTTTTGGACACACACAACCTCCCCTCTTTAATGCAGAAGGACTTTGAAAACCAACCTATCACAGAAAGCAAAATGGATGCAACAATCAAAACTTTCCCAGAAAAGAAAAGCCCAGGTCCGGATGGATATACAGCAGAATTCTACCAAGCCTTCACTGAAGAACTAACACTGATCCTCTACAAGTTCCTCTAGGAAACTGATAGGGAGGGATCACTCCCAAACACTTTTTATGAAGCAAACATTACACTGATTCCAAAGCCCAACAAAGACACATCAAGGAAAGAAAACTACAGACCAATTTCCCTGATGAACATTGATGCAAAAATCCTTAATCAAATTTTAGCTAATCGGATACAAAAGCACATTAAAAAGATAATACACTACGATCAAGGAGGCTTGAAGCATGCACAGAACATTTTCTCTAATTTACCCTCAGAAGCACATCTGGTCACACTGCCATTACCAAGGATTTAATCACTGTGGCCCAACTGTGCCTGATGCTTGGAGGCCTGGGATCTGCTTCTGTGATAAGGCTGCAGTCCACAAACAGCACATGGCCACAAGAGTGTGGGTGAGCATGGGTGAGATGACCTGAGAAGGTGGGGAAAACTCCACTAACAGTCTTTGGAATCATTGCCATTTTTATATTAAGGAGTTGAGTAGTTTGTATAATACAAATGTGTATAAATTAACAAGATAGGCATTTAATCTTAGACCATTATTATTCCCACATTGCCCCACTCCAGTCTTTTGTGTCTTCTATATTATGCTCCTATAGCAAATATAAATGTCCATATACATTTTTGTACACAATTGTGAATTTTTCCAGAGTTAAATGATTGCAGTATTTGACATGGGGGGGTAAAATTATGCTACATTGTCTACCCTCTAGATTCCTCCCTATCTTCCTTCACTCTTCCAGCCCCCTCATCTTTTCTTCCCCCTCCCCACTATATGTCTATGGTTCCCCTAGATTACTTGTTGCTATGTCCTTGGTCAGTACAGTACATGAGTTTGACTATCTTTCACCTAATCCTAAGTTAGATATAGCTTCCACAAATGAAGAAAAACATTGGACTCTGACTCTCTGGGATTTGGTAACTTTGCTCAGCATAACTTCTTCCATTGCTATCCACTTACCCTCAAAGGCTACAGTATATCTGACTCTAATAGCTGAGTGGAACTCACACTAGCACACTTTTGTGGAACTACGGAGTGGTACAGCCACTTTGGAAAGTAATGTTTTGAATCTTCAAAAAAATCAGTTATGGATCCACTGTATGAAGCAGCTATCCCTCTTCTGGGTATTTTCCCAGAGGAGTTAGATTAAGCAACAGCAACACAGCAAAATCTATGTTCATAGCAGCTTAATGTACATTGGCTAAATTATGGAAGCAACCCAGATGCCTGTCACTGGACTAAAGGATCCAAAAGCTCTGTTACATATGTACAATGGAATCATTGCTGTTTAAGATTTCACCCTTCCTTTCAATGGTGGAAATTGTCCCTCTGTAACCCCCTGACTCCATATCATGGCCATACACACCTGATGAACCTGGGGTGGTGGTCTACCACGCTTGTTTCTTGGGTTCTATGCAGAGTTACTGAAGGAAACTTCTGACGCAGACAAGGAACTTGCAATTCACCAACCCCCTAATTAATTCTTTTAACACATTCAAGTTTGAGACGCCTTGTTTAGGAGTATGCATTGGTTATCTGGAAAGTGGTCTCATTGATAAGTTGGTTTTGTCCAGCAAGAAGCATAAAATACTACCCATTATTTTCTGGTTCTCTGCGAGGCACTTCAGGTATATTGTTTTATGAAATTCTCTAAATAAAACAAGTGTAGTTAGAATTCTTGTCTTTATTCCACACATGATGACTTTGAATTCAAGAAATTGAGAATATTCTAAAATTATCTAGCAATTGGTAGAATCAAGATAGTTATTCAGGTCTCTTTGATGTAGGATCAATGATTGCCTTGGCTGGTAAGAAGCACAGATTCATTTTAGGGTTGCATTGGTATCAGGTTGTCAGGGGTTCTATACTAGACAACAGCTCCAGGAAGAAACAAAAGAATAAATTTGAGTCCAGGTTTTAAGATAATGTACATGAACAAAAGGGTGGGCTAGAACATTGTGATTGATGAATTGGTTTTCTGAGTCCTGGAAATGGAACACAGGTTCCACTTGAGCTATTAAACTAAGGTTTGTAATGTGCTCTCCCCAGGAATTTGGAGGGAGAAGACTCATCTTGAACCCATGTCAGGTCTGATACAGGTGGAAGAGGTGTAGAAAATGCAAGTTAACTTTTGCCAGTGAAGGAGGTCAACCCTGGTGTGAATCAGCCCCCACCCAGACCTAAAGGTGCTCAGGAATTTCCAATCTTGGAAGGGCAGGGGACAGATCTCATCAAATCTAGATTTGAGATTCAAGAGCTCATTTCAAATGCTGTTACAGAAAGATAGTTGAGCTGAGAGAAGCCAAGTTCTTGCAGAAAGTTTACCACAGCTCGGCATCAGCCCGAGGCAAGACAATTCAGGAATAAAGATACCGCTAAGGAAATCCCACCCTCAAATTTTCATTCGGTGATGGAACTGTGCATAATTTTGTATGTCTACTTTCCTTTGGTGTGCATCTACTTGTACAATATCTCAGCAAATGAGACTAACCTCCTTTTTCTCTTGTTTCTTTTGTAATAGCATTCTTTTCTTTTGCTGAATATAACCTTGGAACATTGAGTCAAAGAGATAAAAATTCAGGCGGTCATGTATTTTTCTTTCCTGTAGCACCAACCATGTGCTTATGTGGGACAGGTTGAGAAATTAACATTTTCATGCTTTGAGAGGGGGATGTTGGATATTGTATGGACACTTGAAAGAGGATAGAGAACTCATCATGGTGGGTTTGTAAGAAGATGGAAGCCCTTGCAAATGCCCCAAACACCTGCTAACGTTAGAAAGCAGTACTGAGGAGGCAGCCTTCCAAAATGATGAGGTCTACTGGAGATGTTTGAGATGAACACAGATATTCTAAGTCCAGAGTCAGAGCACTGTTCTCCCTACTTTATGAAGAAGAATTAAAAGAGAAATATAGTCATATATTCAGCAATAGTTCAGGAAGTCTCTTTAAGATGAAATATTACTTATAAATAAGCATAACTTTTATTTGAACATAAACCTATTTTAGGAATTTTGTAATATTAAATTTATGTCTCCGTATAGTAGATCCAGATAAAAAATGTATGTAAACTTTGTTCCAGGAATTTGACTGAATGTCATAAACTGACATTTTAAAACCATTTATTCACCTTTATGCTGACTAATAATCGCTATGTCTTCATCATGTCTTTTGTATTGCCATTTAGTGACATTTATTCCCATGTCTCTTGATTAACAGCCTCTGAGTGACTTCAGCCAGTTTGTCTTCATTGCAAGATGGAGAAAAATATTCCTAACACTTTGCATCAGTATTTAAAATTTGATAAAAGTCTTAAAGAGAAAAAGTACATGGGAATTTTTCAAGTGAAATGAGTATAGTTTTATTTGCTTGCAATTTTAGATGTTTTAAATTATTAAAAATTGCGAGTTTAAAACTGATTATATTCTTGTTGTTTAGCAGAGTTGATTTATTTGAAGCAATCAGTCAATCTGAATTTTCTTATGCTCCTTAATGGCTAAGATGTTTCAGCTGATGGGCCACATTTTCTCAAGGCATTGACTTAAAATTTTCCTTTGGTCATGTCACCTCTGCTATATGTCCAGAGGTAAATAAGATTGAGAAATAGAGTATCTGTGAACTGATTGTCCTATCTGGCATAAAAGGACAATAATGGGCATTTGGCAGTGCCAAATTGTACAGGTTGACTTCTCAGATTAAAATGTGATATTGCACATTTGTTGGACAGTTGGAGAAAGGAGGGGGGTCAGTGTGATCAGCGAGGGTCAGTGGAGACTGCACATTTCCAGGGGATTTTCAGTGTGTTTATTCATGTGCTTTTTACCATGCAGGCATGACTGATTATCAAATCCATGTCCAGTCCCTCCCCCTTCTGCAAGCTTCTTATCACAGCTTGATTTTTTTCTGGTGATCAACCGCCATCTAGGAACCCTTAATTAGAGCAAAACATATTCCCATAGCCCAGGAAATTCCAAGGGACTTAAGAGCTTTGTCTCAGAAGCTGGAGCCAAAGATCAATTATTAGAACAAAAGATAGTTCTAACACTCCATTGCTCAGGAAATTCCAAAGGTTTTAAGAGAGTTTTGTGTCAGAAATTGGTACAAATATAGGACTCTATTAATAGAGTCCAAATATCTACTTATTTTTTGTTATGTCTTCAGCATTGTGGAATTTATGTGAGTATCAGGTTTTGAAAATACGTGGTGTCATCTTGACTGAGGACCTGTGAGCACCATCTCTCCAGTCAGCAGGTGCTCCTGAGCTTGGTGGCTCTGTATTTACTTTCTCTCATATGCTTGTGTGAGGCAAGGGTTTGCAATAACTAGTTTGAGGGGCGTGCTGTGCACTTTAGAGCTTGGGTGCTTTAAGCTTGTCTTTGGAGGGTTACATGGGGGGATTCCTACTTGGTGTTTAAGATGATGACGAGGCAGAGCAGACAGCAAAGAACATGAGCTGTTGCTTCATGTTAGAATTCCAGGCCAGCTACTTTGGAGCTGTGTGGACATAGGGCCATGTGCAATAGGGACTCATCCCCGCAGTGGGATGGGCTCTACCTTCCTCCTAGAGAAGCAAGCATTGCACATATGTAGGCAAAATATCAATTTCCAGTGGTGGAATATTCTTGTCAATCATGAGGCTTTTCAAACTGGCTAGCAGAACTCTTAATCCATCTGTATGTCATTCATAAATCTATCCATGCTATCTATTTTTCCATCTGTGGCAATTTCCCCCTCTGACCATTTACAGATGAGGAAACTGAGTTTGAGAACTCCAGGGACTGGCATCCAAAGTCATGGTAAGTAGTCTGTGGGTGTTTTCTCTTTAAAGGTAGGAATCAACTCAACTCCATTTGTCAATATTGAACTCTGGGTTGCCGGACTCCCACATGCTGAGGGCTGTGGTTTTACCAGTTTGGCAATGAATATTTAAAAATAAATGACCAGTGGGCACTTTATGCTGGATAAGCTTTTCAGGAGAGCCCTGAGATAGTGTAGGTTGAATCATGATCAGGAGAAAAATATCACCTGCTGACATTTCTTCTCTGAGTGTTTTCACATCATTGAATCATCAAGCTCAAAGAATTAAATTGCCTTCCTGAAATTATTTCACATAATTGCTTGGATAATAGCTTTCACAAATGCTTCTGGTCATGAAATATGCAATTTCCCTTTTTGAAAACTGCTCTTTGTCCCATGAGTCAGGTGGTGCTTGGCATTGTTGGAGTGAGATGTGTCCAGGGCCAGGGGCTCCGTGCATGTTCTGAGGCTGCCTTGGCCTACAAGCATCCATTTAATCAGGGGATTGCTTTCCTGATGACTTATGATGATTGGAAAGGTCAGGCTGCATGACGGTGTGATAAATAGAAGAGGGTTACATTGTTCTTCAGACAAATGGCACACGTATGTTTTTAAAACTGGAAAATAAAGATGGTAATAACCAGACAGAAAAGAAGAAAATAGCCTATTCAGGGGAAATCATTTTTAAAAGCTTACCATAATAGAAATAAATGCCTTTCTATTTTGCCCCTCTACTTTATATCTTGGCAATGAAAAGGTTTTCCACTTATCTCTGGGAGAAGCATGGACAGAGTGAAAAGGATTCTTTTCAAATATACAA
>PVKS010053563.1:0-10376 GCA_004027875.1 Aplodontia rufa
AAAAAAAAAATACTCTTTCGAGCCTTGCAGCATACTTAAAGGAAGATGTCTCTGAATACAATAGGATGTGAGAAATTGCTTCATGAGCTGAATAATAAAAACACTCACTGTACTGAGAATGCACACTGAAGCTTAGAGAGTATGCATTCTGAGTCAAATAAACTATTAGGAAACCTCTACTTCACTTGTAAAGGGTTAAGACCAAAGAAAAGTTAGATGAATTTTAAAGAAAAGTCAATCCTCATATTCTCCCAGGAGGCACATACTTAATTCACTGATTGAAAGCAAAATTGTCCTTCTTGTAGAGCACATGAAGAAAGAGAATGAGATCTGATTGCCTCTGTTCAGAGGAAATGTGTGTCTTCAGTCAGGCTCTATGGCTGGCTTCACAGGGGCTCACCATTTCAAAAACGTGAAGTATATGAGTGTGTGTGCATTTTCCTGTGGAGAAAGCCCATGGGCTGTATGGATTTTCAAAAGGCCTTTGTCCCCCTCCCCAAAGAAAAAGGTGATGAAACACTAATATGGTGGCTAGGAATCGTTTTTTTAAGTTCTTTTTCTGCTACTTGTGAGAAGAATAAAAATGATAATAACTTTAATAGGATCATTTGGAGGCACAACAGTTTCAGTATCTGTCAGACCTAGATACTTCTTATTTCTAATCAGGTTTCTGATATTTTTAATTAAAAAAAAAGAGATTTGAAGAAGCAATGGAGCTTATGATGGACTGCTGTCCACCTATGAAAATGACTGAATAAATTTATAATGTTATTATCATTACCTGTACAGATACAGATAACAGAGTTAGGAAAAGCAGAAAAGAAAAAAAGGCCAAATTACAGAGTGATACATAAAATAAGGCAAGCGTACATTAGAGACATATGTAACAGTACCATAAAAACTTAGATGTGACTATATACACTGACTTCAAGAGAGTGGTTGCCACCTGAGGGAATAGAGAAAACAGAAAATAGATTTTCTACCTACCTGACAGGTTTGCCACGCTAGCATAAACCCCAGGGTGCCCCTTTCTCCCACCATGGAATTCCTAGTGGTGGGAGGTGATCCTATCCCCAGAAACAGAGGAACATCCTACTTGCTTTTTTTCTTTTTCTAAGAGAGGGTAAGAGAGGGGGTGGGTGAGAGAGAGAGAGAGAGAGAGAATATGAAATGAATCAATTTTAGTTTCCCATGTGGCTTTTTTTGCTCTGAGACTTCGTTGTATACGTGGTGCTGGGGTTTGAACCTGCACACTCACGCATGCCAGGCAAGTACTGCAAATGCTGTAATGGCTGAGCCACTGCTCCACCCCCCAGCCTGCTTGGTTTTGATCCAACTACTGGTCCTGCTACTTTAGGCAGTTTTAGGAGAGAGTCATGACCCCGTTTCTGATTGTTGAGATGTGAGATGTTCCTTGGTGGATTCTGAGACGGTTTATTCAATCCTAAGAAGACTGAGAAGAGACTGCACCTTTCTGTCTCTGGACCCTTGTGTCACAGGAGAGTTCCATCTGGGACTGGCCTATCATACCACAGAGAACAGAGGTCCTGAGGATGCTATTCTGACTCTGAATCAGCATTCCCTGAGACCCAACCATCTCCAAGCCTTCTCAAAGATGAGATAATAAAGTCTGGAACCATTCAAGAAAATTGGATTTAGACTTTTTTCCTATTATTATAGTTAAAACAACTTGAATAATTCAGAACCCAATGAAATTTATAATGGGGTATACAGCAGACTTTTACTATGTCTGAAATGGTCAATTTCAAATCTCAAATGTGGCAAAATTTGAATGATGAACATATGAGTGCTTGTTTTATCACTATCATTACCTTTTAAGTTTCTTTGAAATACTTTATTGAAAACAGGAAGAATCACTGCAAAAGTTTCTCTCCAAGCCAGGTTGAGCAGTAAAAAGGAAACATTTTTATGAGGAAAAATTTTCACAATGACAATTAAAATGGTACTAATCTCCTTTTTCTAAATATGCATTTTGGCAAACTGAATGCAAAACTCACACATAAATGCATTTTTGTCTTTTCCTTAAGACTTTGGCAAAATTTCCAAACCTTCCAATATCAGGGAAAAAATACTATTAAACATTTATATAGATCTCTAAACTTATATAGGGCTATGCGATCACATTATTAGCCATTTCTTTTTATTCTTTAGAAAGACCTAGATCTCTCAGACATCTATGTGATACTATCATTATTCCATCTCTGGAGAAATAATAAAGTTTATTTCCCCCTTAATAACCATGGTGCCACTAATCTAAAGTTAATGATAGAAGAGAAATTTCATAGACAAGGCTGGCTTGAGAAAAGTTGAGAAAATAGAAGGAGGATTCAATAAAGTGGTAATGAAAGAATAGCGTCCACTGAAGTCAACAGGATTTTGGAAAGTCTGCTGCTTTCAGAGCCCTCCAGAGCACTCAGTTCAAGGTTGACCAATGCTACCTGGAGATAAGGACATGCTGGTGAGGAAGAGAGGGTGGGCAGATGCTGCCAAAGTTTGATGATGGTTACATCATCAGGACTTGAGACAGTAGAGGGATTGTTCTGATCAAAGTTGTATCCTGTCTCTTTAATTGTTGCCTAAAACCTGGGGTTATTCATGAGTCTCCTCCCTATTTTACGTAGGATATAGAAAAATTACAAAGAAAATCCCCTTTCTTCCCAAAGTGAGGTCCATAGACCAATAATATCAATCTCTTCTGGGCACCTGTTAGAAATGCACACTTCCAAGCCCCACCACAGAACTTCCTGATCAGAATCTGCATTTTAAAAGGATGCCCAGGTGGTTTACAGACAGACTAATGTTTGGAAGGTCCTGGTCTAAGATATTAGCATACTGATGAGAGCGTAGGATATTTTTTTAAAACAATGTCAAGCTTTATTAGAGATTAATATAATGAGCCACCTTGTGCCCTTGACAATGATTATCTTTAGGCAATTTAATTTTTTCTTTGATCCCCACATATTTATTATTTAATTTTTAAAGAGAGAGGGACAGTGAGAGAGAGAATCAATTTTATTTGGTTTTTCATGTGGCCTTCGCTGCTCTGAAACTTCGTTGTGTACATGGTGCTGGGGTTTGAACTCACGTACTTGCACATGCCAGGCAAGCACCGTAAACACTGAGCCACCACTCCAACCCCTTATTTTGTATTTGAATATTTGCAGTACTGGGGATTGAGCTCAGGGCCTCACACATGCCAGGCAAGTACTCTACCACTGAGCTATTGATATTATTAATTTTGAGGCAGGGTCTTATTAATTTTGAGGCAGGGTTTCACTGAGTCACTGGGATTACAGGTATGAACCAGCACACCTGTCTTTTGCATATTTTTTTAAAGAGTGTAGTATTTTTAATCAAAAGGATTTGGGTTCCAATCCTAGCTTCTCCTCTTACTGGCCATGTAGCTTGGGCGAGGCACTACCTTGCTTTGAGAGTCATCTGTAAAAGGGATAACAGCACTGCCAAGAGTTTCTGATGCACTTTAGAGGGTTTAATTCAATGGAGAACAATGTGATGCACACAGGGTTGTATAGTGAGTGCTCCTTATTCTTTCAAATCAAAAGCAAAAAGTTCCTTCTGCATACTTTTAAAGGATTCACAAAACTGCCTCAGCCTAGCCTCCATGGAAGACAGCAGCCCTTTTTCTGCCCCTCTTATCACCTCATTGCTCCTGCAGCTTCCTCCAAACTCCTAAGGGAGCCGGTAGCAGACCACCCCAGTCTGCATCAGCTCTTTCCTGTTCTCATCTCCAGAGATCAAGGTACCCTTGAATCCCTGCCAAAATAGCACACCAGGACTCACCAGTTTGTCATTAAATAAAACGGGCCATTATTTAAAATACACTGTGATTTCTTTCATTTGTATAAATGACACAAATGGCTTCTGCTCATAGTAAAGCTTACACTCTGCCTGTCCCTCCTACCCTGGATAGTCCAGGGTACAGGTGGCAGAGCTCTACCCCCACACCATCTTCTCCATCACAGCTCTCTTCCAGGACAAAGCCCAGTTGGCCCACCCTGCATTAGGTAGCTGAATTTGTTCCCTACACACCAGCACCTGGCTGTGGCCACAGGGCAGGGCAGGCTCATTGCCAATTTCTGGGAAACCCTCCCCAGCTCTGCTGCTTTACCAGGACTCTTATCCCAGTCAGAGGAGCCCAAACAAAGTTCATGAAAGCCTTGCATTTTGAGTGCCTCTTTTATTCTATTTTATTGAATTAAACTTGGATTTCTTCACATTTTATTCTATATTATATTTTATCATGCGCACAAGGTAGAAATCTGCCCTCCAATGGGACAAGGGACCCACACATGTCCCCAGCTGGGGACAGTCACTAAAGATGCTCTGGCTGGATGGATAATGAAAAGGTTGTGTGGCTATCTGTGAGATGTATGCATCTTTTCTTCAGTTCTCTCTTCCATTCTTTTCTGTCTCCTACTTTCACTTTCTCCTTTTCCACTCTTGTTACTCTCTTCTGTCTTTTCTACCTGCTTCCACCAAGGCTGGAAATTCTAAATTCTCACAACTCCATCTCACACATCCCTGCTCATGCAGTTTCCCTTCATTCCAATGGACTCAGTACATATAAGGTAGGTCAAAGCAATTCCCAAAAGTGGTTTAGCAATTGCTAACCTTGTCCTTACCGTTTTAGGTGCAATATTCCTGAAATGTGCTCTAAGTTGCATCTGAAATGTAAACTTCTGCAGGTCTAGACCTGAGTTTTAAAAGTACTAAAAAAAAACTGCAGGGTCAGGCTATAGTTTCACCTGGCATTTGTAAGTGAGGGCAAATCTAGAGTCTGCAGCTCAAAAACACAGGGGGTAGAGACTAAGTAGGAAGTTCTCTAAAGTCACAGGTCAGGAAGTGGTCCTTCCAGTCATCCTCTGGCCCTAGCAGAGCAGTATGGAAATTATCTCGGATAAGGGGACTCAAGAGCTACAGAAGGGAACTCCTCCATTTACTCAGATTCAAAATCCATAAGGTTCCTCTGGATTTTTATATTATAGCCGCCAACTCTGCTTTAGTTCAAGAGTAAGGGGACTTCTCAGTGTCGTGCACCCTCACACACAAGGAACCAAAAGAAAACTGCAAGTGCTAATTCATCAGTCCATCGAAGGTGGAGTTAGAACCAGATCAATTCCTGCTCCTCAGGGATACAGCATATTTCTTATACTCTGCTGGCTGGAGCTGAGTACCAGGCCTGGTAAGTACTTATGAAGAAGGCAAGAGAAGGGAAAGAGGAAAGATCAAAGCAAGGAGGGAGAGAAGGGGGAGAGTGAGGGAGAGGGGGTAAAAGAGTTGGGAAGGGAAGGAGTTCTTCAGAATTACATTTGTGCACATACAAACACATGTACACACACAGTGAACCTAAAACATTACAATATTTAAAACTATGAGCTAAGTAACTATCTCTATAATACAAAGCCAATGCTTTTCATTCTGTCATTAAATTTTAAAAAGCTAGTTGGGCCCTTTAATTTGCAGCTTACTCCCCAGGCAGATATTCAAACAGAAAAATAAATATAATAGCAGCTGATCCTTCACAGCACTCATTTGCTTGCTTGTTACAAACCATTTTAATTATTTTGTTTGCAATACCTATTTGCCTGTCTCAAGGGAATATTTAAATCTGCTTCCACTTGTGCACAACTGTCCCTACCACCAGGAAAATGAGACCTTATGTGTCACATTAACACTTTATGGTTTTACATCCCTGAGGAGCTGGTGGAAAATTATAAATTTTAATTGCATTTATAATTTAAAATCCTGAAATATTAACCCCCAATTTTTCCAATGATGATTCAAAACTAAAGTTTTATGGCCCAGAGCATCTAGGTAGCATGGTTTTGGAGTCAGCTCTGTGTTTACCATATCAAAAGCCTTGCATTTGAACAAGATCCAGTTGCATAGCCATGAGTACAACCATGTGAAAATATAAATTCAGAAGGATATATAGCATGGTGATTAAGAGCACATATTCTGACCATGATGGATTAATGCAGACTGCATTTACCTGTCCCCCCCAGTAAATAACTAAAAACAAAATATACAAAACAACAGTTTTCAAACACTGAACAATGGGCACGGCTGGACAATGAGGCCTGGGAGAACAGAAACAAATGAAGTGAGTCTGAACTTATCACTGGGAGAGACTTCTCAAGTTATGGCACAAGGAGGGGACACTTGAGAAGACCGAAATGGTTTCCATGAGTTAAAAAGAGTTTGGAGCTTGGGGAACCAAAGGCAGTTAGGATTCATACGGTAGAACTCCAGAAGAGATTGGCAGGGAATTCTCTTTAAATCTTCAGGAAACTGTTGATTAGCACAGCTATGTGAGGAAACCATCTGAGTCCAGAGAAAGGACCACCTGAAAGAAGCAGGTGTAGAAATCCTTAGCAATGGGTAAAATTAGCAACAGTCTTAAGAAATCTGCCTAGCAAAGCTCTAAAGTAAGTCATGAAAAATCAAAATAGTCCAAAGTGACTTAATGGGTTCTCAAGTGGAAAGGGGCAGTATTTAAAGAAACAAAAAAATGAACCAAGCATCCAGCCACGTAAAATTATAATTTCTGGCTTCTAATAAAAAACTTCCAGTAATGCAGAGAAATAGGAAAATACACACTATAATGAGGAGAAAAAGTAATCAATAGAAACAGAATACAAATGCTAGAATTAGTAGAATAAGACATTAAAACAGACATTATAAATATCATAAGAACAAAACCATGGTTCAAGAAGATAGAATAAAACATGCATATTAGGGAGAAAAATAAAAAACAAACTGCATTTCTACAAATAAAATAAGCAATGACTAAGATGAAAAATTCACTGGATAAAATTAAAAACAGATTAGAGGCTATTGAAGAAAAATCAATGAACTTGAAAGCATGGCAACAGAAATTATTCAAAATTAATCAGAGAAGAAAAGACTAGGGAAAATACACATAGCATTAATGAGAGTGAAATGATTACAAGCAGCCAAAATGTATGTGCCATTTAAGTCCATGAAGGAGAAGGGGTAGAGGAAGGGACAGAAAAAATAAATGTTTAAAGAAATAATAGCCAAAACTTTTCCAAACTTGATGAAAACCACACATAAGTACATAATCACAAAGAGACATACAATGAAAAAAATGTAAAAGCAACAAAAGGGAAATGACCCAGTATGCAAAGAAAAATAAAAATAAAAATGGCAGCTAACTTCTTATCAAAGACACTGCAAATCAACTGTCAGTGAAGTGACATTTTTCAATTATGGAAATAAAACAAAATATGTCTTCTCAGATTCCATACACAGCAAAAACTGAGCAAAAGAAAGTCTTCTTCAAAAACAAAAACAAAAAAGGGAGAAAATTCATAGCCAACAGACCAGATCTACAAGAAACAAAATACACAGCTTCCTTGAAACACAAACTACCAAACCCATATCTTTAAAACATCTTAGTAAAATACTCTAATTTTGAATCCAACATGTCAAAAAAGGACAAAAAATATCATATTGCTTCTATTCAACATTGTACTAGAGGTTCTAGTCTGTGAAAATGGCAAGAAAAGAGATGAATTGAAAAGAAAAATAGCTCTCTTTATTCATAGATGGAATGCTAATCTATATATAAAGTCTGAAAATATATAAAACTTTTAACTAATAATTGAACTTAGCAAAACTGAAGGAACATGGTCAATATTCAGAAATCAGTTGTATTTCTGCATGCTAGCAACAAACAATTGTAAGCTTAAATTGGAAAAGCAATACCATTTACAAATATATCAAAACATTCTCTATTTGGAGATTAATTTAACAACAAAACCAGTACACTTCACACTAAAACACTGCTAAAAATAATTTTAAAAGACCTAAATAAAAGGATGTCAATTCTCACCCAAAGTATCTCTCATTTCAACACGATTGAAATTAAAATTCTGGAAGACATTTTTGAGAAACTGACAAGTCAATTATATTTTATATGGAAATGCAGGGCCACCACTAGGTGAGGGACTATTGAGAAAACTTCAATGTGAATTCATCTAAATTTTTGTACTGTAGGTACTTCATGTGCCTTACCCTAGTCCCATGAAAGACATAGAAAGGTGAAAACAAAGTTTCAGAAAAAGAAAAACATGGTAAACTTCCTCCACTTGTTTTTGAGACTAACTGTAAATCTACAATTTTTCTTCTTTAAAGGGAATCAATTTTATTTAGGTTTTCATGTAGCCTTCATTACTCCAATACTTAGTTGTATACGTGGCGCTGCGATTGGAACTCAGGTCCTCGTGCATGCCAGGCAAGCACCATAATCTCTGAGCCGCCACCCCAGCCTGTAAAGCTATAATTATGGAGAGTGTGTCATTTGTGCGAGATAGGCATATAGCTCAACAGAACAGAACAGAAAGTCCAAGTACAGATCCACGTCCTGAAGGCCAATTGAATTTTTTTAGAAAAGATCCAAATATAAAAGGATATTTTCAAAAATTGATTTTAGAACTAAATTATCATGTGCAAAAATAAAATAAAAATCAACCTCAATCCTTACCTCTTACCATAAAAATACCATCAACATATACAGAATTATGAATAAAGCTCAAAATCATTACGCTGAATTAAATAAGCAGGACAAAAAAGAGTATTGTGGTATTACTTTATCAATATGAAATTCTAGAAACTACAAAGTAATCTGGTGATAAAAAGCAGATCAGAGGTTTCTTTTGTCAGTTGAGTGGAGAGAAACTGATTACAATTGGGTATGAGGAAACTTTTGTGGGTAAAGCTAATATTCATTAATATGATGGTGGTGATAGTGTCACAAGAGTATATGTCAAAATTTCAAATTGTACTCATCAGATTTTGCATGTTTTTAAAACAAATATTATACTTAAAAAGGTTTGTAAAATATATAAACTTGAACTAAGTCATATCAAATCCAGAGCATGCTACCTACATAAAATACCACTCACTCCACACACAACCTCAAACTTCCACCTCCTTCCCCTGCTTGACATACTTGGTAGGTACTTGCTCTGGACTAGTGATGTGCCCTCTTTGGACATCACTATGATCAACTGTCAGAAACTCCTGTCAGCCCCATCTCCAAAATTCCAGAATCTGAGTATATCTTTCCATGCCTTATTGCACCACCCTAGTCCAGGACACCATCATATCTAACAAATGGCCATAACTTTCTATAATGTTTTCCTTTTTACTACCCATTCCTATTCCAACCCCGAATGGCCTATTTTTGTCACAGATGCCTTGGGGGTCCTTCTAAAGATAATTCAAATCATATCTCTCCTCAGTTCAAAATGTTCCAGGGGCTCATTAGCTCAATCTAAATAAAAGCAAAAGTTCTTGTAGCAGCAGATACCACAGAACCTCCTTACACCCTTCTTTACATACCACATATGGTAAGCCATTACTAACTCTAATAATTTCATTCCCCAGTTGTCACTGGGGCTTCCAATTGTGTCAGCTTCTTATCTGAGGTATACAACTGTCCTAGTCTATTTTGTTGTTGCTGTTGTTATAACAGAATAACAAACTGATTTTTTAAGAATAGATCTTAATTTTGGCTCATGGTTCTGAAGATCTGCTCATCTTCTGTCCATGAATTTGTGCTGCTTCAACTCATAGTGTGAAAGTGGAAAGATTAGTGGAATAGAGGGAAGAGAACAGGGGGTAGGAGGAAGGGAGGAGCAGGGGAAATACTGGGTATTGAATTAGAGCAAGTTATATTCCATGCTTCTATAATTATGTCATTGTATATTCTATTGACATGTATATCTAAAAAGAACCAAAAAAAAAATTAAAAAAAATAAATGTAGTAAAAATGGAAGTGAAGGGGAGCATATGGGAATCAGACAAAACACAAAGCGTGGGCTTATTTTATAGCAACCTACTCTGGTGGTAACTAATCTAGTCTCATGTGAGAACTCACTCCCTTAAGAAAGGTATGAACCTCTTTCAATAATCCAATCATCTTTTAAAGACCCCACCACCTGGTCACATTGGATACAAAATTTCAATATGAGTTTTTGAGGGGACAAGAGCTTCAAAACCACAGTGATATCCCTCTCAGGTCTGTGTGGTCTGGGTTGAGAAATAAAAACCTAATGGATAATTGAGTCCTTCCTGAAGCCAATATATGGGAGAGATGATACGTATTTCTTACTAAATAGAATCATTAAGTTGAAAATTTCCTTAGGGGCACCAAGCTTTAATGATAAGTAGTTCTGAAAAAGTATCTGAACCAAGGGATATTACTGAAAACAAATTTTTTAACTCCAAAAATTCTTATTCATCCAGAGGATATGGGAAAAAACAAATCCAGAAGAGTCAAAATTGTAGGAAAGACAAGAGCATTT
>PVKS010053564.1:0-10350 GCA_004027875.1 Aplodontia rufa
TCATTCCTCCACGAGATACCCATTTAACGCATGAGTTCTTCTGGGGGAAACTACAACAGGTGAAACCCAAGGTGGTCATCGATGTTTTGGCATTACCCCTGGATAACAAAGTATATATACATTGACTACTATTGGTTTGATAATGTTTCCCCCTCAATTGTATCTCTATATACTTCTAATAAAAAAGAGAGAGAGAGAGAGGGACAGTGAGAGAGAGAAAGAGAGAATCAAGTTTATTTAGTTTTTCATGTGGCCTTTATTGCTCCAACACTTCATTGTGTACGTGGTGCTGGGGTTTGAACTCGTGTCCTTGCACATGCCAGGCAAGCACCGGAACCACTGAGCCACTGCTTCAGCCCTCTACAACTCTTTGAAGGGAAAAAGAAATTAAAAAAACATCATATTGAGTGAGCTCTTATTTCTTTTGAAGATAAGAGTATGGTATTTTCCCCCTTCTGGAACATATTGCATATGAAGTTTTTAAATTCTCTGCCTCCCCCAACACACACACACACACACACACACACACGCACACATACAGTTGAGGGGATTGGTAAAATTTAATACAGAGAAGAGAGGGTTAAAAGGCTAAACATTGGAGGGTGAAAGTATCACTTGTCTACAAACACAGCCTCTTCTTTAGAAACTGATTTACCCAGACATTGGATTGATTATAAGCTATGTAGACTAAAAACAAATTTGCTGACCTTCATTTGAGAGATCAAAGGTTGAATTTATACCCTGTAGGATGGTTCTGCTAAATTACTCCCAAGCTGCCTGGTGACATATTTTCGAAAAATATTTCTCTCCAACTTTATCAAGTGTTCTTTGTGTTCTGAAAACATGATTTGAAGTCCCAGCTGGAGCTGAGACCTCATGAGTCTTAGATAGCTGAAATTCCTCACCAACTGTATCCAGAGGCATATGGTTAGTTGCGATAGATATTAATTGCAGGGGCTAATATCTCTGAGCCCAGTTATTTCTTGAAGATGGAAATTAACATTTTATGCTGGATAATCAAGAGTTGCATGAACCATACATAGATAAAGAGCTAAAATTGTCTATCTTGATGTCCTTGACATAGGGTTGAATAAATATGTCTTAGTAATGCGTGGCAATGACTCAGTGTTCCTGATTTCTTTGCCTCTAAACAGTGTCTTAGAGCAGAACCCCAACATTTAAAAGTTAAGAAAACTGCACACGCATCAGTTTAACACCATACCACTTTTATTTTTTCAAAGAGAAAGGGACAGCAAGAGAGACAGAGAAAGAGAGAAACAACTTTATTTAGTTTTTCACATGGCTTCGTTGCTCCAATAATTAGTTGTGTACGTGGTGCTGGGGTTTGAACCTGGGTCCTTGTGCTTGCTCCAATGGAAGGGTTCACAAAAATTAATTCCATGACAAAGTTTCACCAACTGTTAGTGAGATGAAAAAAAATTAGGATAGTTGTGTGTTTTATTTAGCGGGTGTATTTCATTCAAAGGACTGTCCTTTTGTCTGAAATATGACCTCTCTATTTTTATGTTAAGCAATTAAATTTCATTGATTTTAAATATGTAGTTAAATGGTTATTTAGTAAAATAATATGTTAGCAACTCTATATTGATCCCTAGTTTGTTTTGTTTTGTTTTGTTTAAGAGAGAAGGACAGTGAGAGACAGAAAGAGACAGAGAGAATCAATTTTTATTGAGTTTTTCCCATGACTTTTGTTGCTCTGACACTTAGTTGTGTACATGGGTGCTGGGATTCAAATCCGTGTACCTCTGCATGCCGAGCCACCACTCCAGCCCTGATCCCCAGTTATTATAAACCATAAGGCTACTAGTTAATGAACAGAAAATTGGGACTATGGAAGGGTATTATTGAAAGTTTAATTTCTTCCATTTGCTGACTCAATCGGTAGTAATAGATTTGAGTTTTCATCCGTATGAAGTTCTGAGAGTATGACACTGCAGTCCCCTAAGAATCAGAAACGTAAAACACTAAACTTTGGGTTGGGGAGCATGGTGTGTCCGCTGATGATGAGGTCTCATCACTGAGCTGGTAAGAGGTGGATACTGGTATACCTTTGGTGGGAGCAGAAACTGAGGGTTAGTTTTTCCAAGGATGAGAGAAATCCTCATAGATGTCATTCCACTGACATTGTATTCACACACTTCCGATCACAGCTCTAAACAAATCAGTGGCAATTTATTCATTCTAATTTCAAGTAAGACACCTGTGACGTGACCTTGGTTGCGTTCTTTATCCTCACCAAGGCTTAATGGAGATAATACTATGCCCAACCTCGTGGTGGTGCTTGGAGGATTAAATGAGATAATGGATGTAAAATATAGTTTAGTTACTTAACATAAAATAAGTTCTCAATGAATGTACTGTATTGTTATTTTAATTAATGTTAATTTAAATCTCCTTTTTGGCAAGGAAAGGGGTTCTGGGGATTGAATGTAGGGATGCTTTACCACAGAGCTATATCCCCAGCCCTTTTCATATTCTAATTTTAAGATAGGGTCTTGCTAAATTGCTGAGGCTGGCCTTGTACTTGAGATCCTCCTGCCTCACCCTCCCAAGTTGCTGGGATTAAAGACACGTGCCACTGCACCTGACTTAATTATATTTGAAAATAAACAAAAATGGCCAATTTTATTCTTGGACTTACTTTCCCCAATTTTGAAGCTAAAATAGAAAATAAAATTGCCCAGATTTTTTATCAACTAATGCCAAACAAGTAGTTGAAAGATGTCTGTTAAAACCTTCCATCTGAGAGACTCTGCCCCTCCTCAAATAGGGTGATACGTTCTCGCAATCAGGGAATAGGATGGTGTTAACAGTATTGCTAACCCTCTCAACCAAGTGAGAGAAGAAAGCAGCAGAGGTCAAGCCCAAAGGGCCAGGACTCCCATAGAGCATTTTCCTTTTTCCTTATCATAAAACACTCCATCTCTTATCTTCCTCCTTATTGTATGAAAACTCCATCTCACTGCTGAACTCTTCCTTCTTGGGGTTGAGTGAACAGAGAATCCAGGTAAACAATCTGTTTTTTTTAAGAGAGAGGGACAGAGAAAAAGAGAATCAATTTTATTTTAGTTTTTCATGTGGCTGTCGTTGCTCCTACACTTTGTTGTGTACGTGGTGCTGGGGTGTGAACTAGCATCCTCACCCATGTCAGGCAAGCGCTGTAACTGCTGAACCACCACTCCAGCCCACGTGAACAATCTTAAGTTTCCCTTAAAGCATAGATTTGGCAGGAGTGAAGTAAAGACAGAACTATGTGAGTATAATTGAAAGCAAATACTCCTCCATCTCACCCCACCCCCCAAAAAAAGATGGCCATTACATATACATTAAAATTACATGCAACTGGTGCTGGAGCGGTGTGGCTCAGCGGTTGGAGCGCTTGCCTGGCATGCACAAGGACCCGGGTTCAAACCCCAGCACCACATACACAATTAAGTGTTGGATCAAGGAAAACCAGATGAAAAACTAAATAAACTTGATTTTTCTCTTTCCCCTGCCCCTTTAAAACAAATTGCATGTAACTTGCAGGAGTAAAGAGATCTCCATGAACCCCAAATAAGAACCCTTGTCTGATTGAGGAAACCAACCACCACCAAACGATATGTCAGTTCTCAAAGCTCCTTTAGATGGAAGAAGCAAAACCACTCAGCGTTCAAAGAAGTAGGGTTATTTCATGAGCGATTTTTCCTACAGATAGACTACCCACTCTGCCACAACACAGGAGCATCTCAAGAATCTTTAAGCAAGAAATACAGTCAGATCGCAGAGCCTAGGCCTGGAATCTGGAGTTTGGAAATCATTCCTTGTGTGTTTCAAGACCTATATGGTATTTACCATATCTTCTCATGCACTTGTTCCCCTGTTGCTATGCTCCTGGATATATCCACCCAAATTCGTATGCTAAAACTCAATTGCCAATGTGCTAGTACAGCTTGCCCTCCTTGCACAGGTTCGACGTCCACAGATTCAACAAACCTGGGTAGAAACCGGGGGAGTATATGCCTGTAATGTACATATACAGACTTTTTCTTGTCCTTATTTCTTAACCAAAACAATCTATTGCCATGATATTTGCACTGTTAGCATTATTTGTAATCTAGAGGTGATTTAACATGTATGAGAAGATATGTGTGGGTTATTTGCAAACGCTGTGCCATTTTATAGAAAAGACATATATCCTAAGATTTTGATATCCACAGGGGGTCCTGAAAGCAATCCCCTGTAGTAAGAGGGGCATTGCTAGGAGGTGATTAAGAGTTAAAGACAGGGCTGGAGTGGTGGCTCAGCGGTTTCAGCACTTGCCTGGCAAGCACGAGGACCCGGGTTCAAACCCCAGCACCACATACACAACTAATTATTGGAGCAACGAAGGCCATGTGAAAAACTAAATAAAGTTGTTTCTTTCTCTGTCTCTCTCACTGTCCCTCTCTCTTTAGAAAAAAAAAAAAAGAGTTAAAGGCATCTGCCTCACCCTTCTGCCATGTAAGAGCACCTCAAGAAGATACCATCTCGGGCTGGAGCGGTGGCTCAGCAGTTATGGTGCTTGCCTGGCATGCACGAGTGCACAGATTCAAACCCCAGCACCACGTACACCATGAAGTGTCTGAGCAAAAAAAGTCCATGAAAAACTAAATAAAATTGATTCTGTCTCTCTCTCTCTCTCAAAAAAAGAGGAAGAAGAAGAAGATACTATCTGTGAATTAGTGTCCTCACCCAACAACCAATCTGCCAGTCTTCATCTTGGATTTCCAGACCTCTAAAACTGTGAGCAATACATTTGTACTGTTATAAATTATCAGTCAAAAGTATTTTGTCATGGCAGCTAAACAGAGCAAAACTCCCTTGGGGTATCTACTCCATTTTTTTCTCTCTCTCTCTCTTTAACTTTTTGCTGAGTGCTCTGCCACATGACCCAATATAGCTAACTCAGCCCTTGTCTCCATTTTCCCCACATTCAAGTATTTACATCAACTAGAATGCTCCTCTTTGGGATTTAAAAGTCCTAAAAGAAGGGATCTGGTTGGCTTAACCAGCCTCTGGCCCCCCTTGGAGCCAGATTATCTTAGTAGGTGGAAACCAATTTACAGGGAGCTTGGGGACTCTATAGTGAGCAAACAGGGCTACCCGGGCCCCTCATTCAGGTCACCACGGGGGGTGCAGCTGTGAAAAATGGGTCCATTGTGTGCCCTGATCTCCAGGAGAACAGGGAAATTAATTGACAATGGGACTTTGCAAATCTATCCCTGCCAGGGAAAAGAAAAAGAAAAAGCAGTGTCTACATGAAAGGTGTATATTCCTGCTTTTGTTGTTAAGAGCAACATATAAATTCCTGGTTTCACATTATGTCCAAGTCATTTGGGAAACGCATCCAACAGTGCTTTGTGTATGTCTCATACTTGTTTTATTTTATTTGGCAGCAAAATGTAGATCGAGTTTCAAATAAAAGCCCAGTTAGCCCAGTTCTATCCTTTATACGTTTCATTAAGCATTATGTGCTATTCCCATCCTCTTTTTCAACAGTCACACTACACACATCTTGAAAACTACTTTTATGGGAACATTTTTGCTCATTTCTACATTAAGTTTTTTCTTGTAGCCACGGAATAAATCTAACACTTGACATGGGGGTGGGAGGATTTGGGGAAGATAAAAGTCACTTACCAAATCCTTGTTTATATCAATGAATTGATAAAATCGCCTTTTCTCCATGCTGTTTAGGGAAAAAACTGCTGGGAGCTGGGTGCACTGGTGCATGCGTGTAATCCCAGCAACCGGGCGCGCTGAGGCTGGAGGATCAATTTAGCAAGATCCTCAGCAACGTAGTGAGATCCTCTCTCGAAATAAAAAATAACAAAGGACTGCGGATGCAGCTCAATGGTAAAAAAAGAAAAGAAAGAAAGAAAAAGAGAAGAACAAACAAACTCTTGGCAAACCTAAACCTGAAATGTTTCTGGAAAGGAGAGAAAGGAAGGGAAGAGGATGGAGTTGGAAGTCTGAGCCAAGCTCTGCCCTCACAACTGTGTGTTCTTAGCAACTCACAAAACCTCCCGGGCCTCAGCTTCTCCTCATTAATCACATAGGGGTGACAACTGCCCTGAGCTTAAGTGACCAGGTTTGTTTGAGGACACAACGAAATAAAAATATGCCAGCACCAAACTAAATTCCTGATTTGAGAAGATGCTTTCAAAAGTGGAGAAGCTTTCAGAAGTGGGCTGGAGGGGTGGCTCAGCGGTTCCAGCACTTGCCTGGCAAGCGCAGGGACGTTGGTTCGAACCCCAGCACCACGTATACAACAGTGTTGGAGCAACAAAGGCCACATGAAAATAAATAAATAAATGATAACTAGAACTTCCTAGTTTGCCACCTGACTCTCTCATCTATTTCTGGTGACCTTGGATGGACGGATCCTCCCCCTTCCTAACTCTGCGCCCTACACTCTGACAACAGATCCAGTCTTGTTTGTTTCCCTGCTGGTTCTTAGATGAGTGTAGATACTCACCTTCACCTTCAATGGTCATTTGAAAACTAGATCCCTCAATCTGAGGTAGGGATTTGGGATAAAAAGAGAGAGATGCCGAATTTGGGGGGAAACAGCCTCAAGCCTTGGAGATGTGAAAGGCACAGTTGTAAAACTTGAGCAACCCACGCCTTTGGCCTGGGGCCTTGGCCTGGATCCTGGCCTGCCCTGGTAAACAGCGAAATGCGCAGATGCAGGAAAACTTGCATGAAATTGTGCAACTCCAACCTGGATCAGGCCGGCCCCTGACAGAGCCCTTCTATAAATATTGGACCCCCAGCCCAAGTTGGACTGCTTTTCTCTGTTCAGACAGCCCCCAATCTCCCTTGAATGTCTATCTACCTTCCCTGAATATACCTCTGTCCATGCCTCTGTCTGAATCCTGCAGAAATTCTTTTTTTTAATTCAGAAATTTATTTGTTGAACAATCACACAATCTTTTAACGAAATAATATAATATATATATAGATTCTGAAGATTAGATTTACCCCCAAGAGTGCCCCCCATTATCCACCCTTTTCCCTCCCCTCCCCTTCCCAAAACATCTCTACAAATGCGTTAGGTTGAATGACTTTACACCTTATCCGGATTTAAAACATGATACTAGACCTCCGTTCTCAATAGCCAGGGTCTAGCTCCAGCCTCCACAGATGAGTGAAGACATTCGACCCTTGGTTCTCTGGTTATGTGGATTTCACTCTCCTGCTGAAATTCTTTGCTATCAGGCAGGCCTCCCTGGCCCTGAGTTGAGGTCCTTCTCTCCTCTGGGAATTCCTCAGATCCTCTCTGGAGAGTCTCTTCTCCATCCCCTGACAAATATACATTAACCTCTATTGTTCATCTGGTGTTGTGCTAAGCCAATGCTTTATAATGCTAACAATGACAACAATATTCAGGGTGGTCTTTTTTTTTTTTTTTTAAGAGAGAAGGACACAGAGAGAGAGAGAGAGAGAATCAATTTTTTTTGAGTTTTTTTCACATGGCTTTTGTTGCTCTGACACTTAGTTGTGTACGTTGGTGCTGGGGTTTGAACCCATGTAGTTGCGCATGCCGGGCAAGCACTGTAACCACGGAGCCATGGCTCCAGCCCTCTGGATGGTCTTTTAAGCACTTACTTTGGTGTTGTCACTTGCCGGGCATGACAAATGCCTGAAATATATACTGTTTTTATTCTCCTGTTTTGTAAATTAAGAACTGCAGCAGAGAGAGGTGAAGTAACTTGTTAGAGGTTAAACAGCCTGCTGGTTGTGGAATCAGACGGTGAACCAAAAGATAACTGGTCCCTCTTCTGTGACTCCAATGAGTGTGTAATCCACAGGAGGTTTGTAGATCTCATTCCACTAGCCACAACACAGATGACACATCTCAACCCAGTGCCGTGGGCGGAGGGAAATGAGATGGGAGCTTGATTATTCCTGCCCACTTCTACTAAAACAGCTTCAAAGAGAATCAGCAAGTGGTTGGAATCCTAGGCATAGAACTAAACTGACCAGACATCCCTTGACACCATCCACTTGGAGCTACCCACAGGATTTTATTTTATTTTATTTTATTTTATTAAAGAGAGAGAGGCTCAGTGTGTATGTGAGAGAGAGAGAGAGAGAGAATAGATTTTATTTAGTTTTGCACGTGGCTTTTGTTGCTCCAACACTCCATTGTGTATGTGGTGCTGGGGTTCGAACTCCAGCACCACAAACACAAAAGACCGAAACCACTGAGCCACTGCTCCAGTCCCCCACAAGGATTTTATTTTATTTTTTTTATTTTTTTTTTAAAGAGAGAGGGACAGAGAGAGAGACAGAGAAAGAGAGAAACAACTTTAGTTTTTCACATGGCCTTAGTTGCTCCAACACTTAGTTGTGTACGTGGTGCTGGGGTTTGAACCCGGGTCCTCATGCTTGCCAGGCAAGCGCCGAAACCACTGAGCCACCGCTCTAGCCCACAAGGATTTTAGATACGATTCTTGTCGTAGTTTTTAGTAGACATGTAGGCCCACATGTCAGTGGACTGGAGGAAGAGGAAAAAAAATCTCAGCTGAGTGGTAAAACATTTAGCACTGGATAACACTACCACACAACCACTCAGATTTCTAACCCTCTGACCCTCACCTCAGGCAGCTCATAAAAATTGGAACTTAATGAGGACACAGTTTCGAGAAAAAGAAAAAAGAAGGTTTATTGCTTTGCTAGCAAAGAAGAAACACAGGGGACTCCAGTCCCATAGAATGTGATTCTGCCCATCAGGGGGAAGGGTGGGGTTTTTAAAGCTACTTTCCACAATTTCTAGATCCAGAGTTGTCATTCATTGTTCATTTGGAAGACTGTCATTTCTGAGATCTTCTAGCATGCTCCCCTAAGTCTGAATTACTTTGTTCCTGTGGTAGGTGTGTGCTCAAGGACAGAGAACTCTGCCCAGGATGGGGAACAAAGGTGATCCTGTTTCACCTGATTCAGGAAGGAGACAGATTCATTTTTAAAATAAGTCCCAATGGCAGAGCAGCAAGGACCATATTCAAAGCATAAAGTGGACCGCTGTTACAAAACCCTAGTCAATAACAGAGGTAGATTTAATTTCACTTGCCTGCTCCAATCTACTGAGAGTGGTTGCTGGAACGCTGGGTTTAGAAGGATCCTTAGACTGTCAGGGATCAAAGGGAAAAGTGTCACTGTTGATTAGTGATGCCGGAAGCAAGCCCAGTGAATGAGATTAGGATAGATAATAAAGTGCCTAGGTAGTCAGGACAATGGGCACCATTCAACCACAGCTGGAAACTAACCCTTAGAGATTAATGGGCATGCTCAGGGCCTTCAAATGCAAAAGACCATGGGGCTCACCTGTGGGAGCAGCTCCTTTGTCCCAGCTGGGAAAACTGAAAAGTGGGGGTGGACACAGATGGGAACTAAGAAAGATTTGCTATCTGTTTTGCATAGACTTTAACCAATGATTTTGGCGATCAGTTTGAATTGCCTGTTTCACATGGATTTTGACCAACGAACGATGTTGCTTTTCTCAATGCCTGCTTTACATAAATCTGATGCAGAGATTTTGGGATGAGGCCAAATTCTCTGCTTCCGTTGGCAAACGGAGTTTGGGCTGACTGCAAATTTCTGCAGCCAAAATAGCCCGTTTTTAGTGTTTGCAGCTACCCCCAGTTAAGACTGGGAATTTGTGTTGGCTGCAGATTTCTGCACCCAAAATAGTGTTAGCAACTACCCCCCTATAACCCTCCCCCCGCTACTGTTGAGCAGTGCATTGTAGCTCTTGGTGTGGAATACACCCTGCTACTTCCACACCAGGGTGCACTTCCACACCACATCTGGGTTCGTGTCTCTCAAATCTGAAGAATAAAATCTGCAGGCAACCACGGAAGGGAAGAATAAAAGGAACAGGATTTATTTAAGGAAGGAGAGTAGAGTCTCTGAAACCCAGAGGGGTACATGGAAACAGGGTATTTTCTTAGTGTGCTAGGCTGGGGTTTATTATATTGTTTTGGGGTTTAAGCATTAAGATTTATGTAAAGCAGGCATTAAGAAAAGCGCCAACATCATTGGTTAAAAATCTATGTAAAATAGACTTTGAAACTGAGCACCAACATCATTGGTTAAAATCTATGTAAAACAGAGCACCAACATCATTGGTTAAAATCTATGTAAAACAGATAGCAAATCTCTCCTAGTTCCAATCTGTGTCCACCCCCAATTCTTAGTTTCCTGTACTGGGGCAAAGGAGTTGTTCCCACAGGTGAGCCTCATGGTCTTTCTTTTTTTTTTTTTAAGAAAGAGGGGAGAGGGGCTGGAGCAATGTCTCGGCAG
>PVKS010053565.1:0-10363 GCA_004027875.1 Aplodontia rufa
TTTGTCTCTTATATATGGTATCTTTCTTCATTTGGTCCTTATCTCCCTGCCTTTGCACTTAGGGGTTATGTCCTTGCCTTTGCATTTAGGGGCCAGGGAAGGAAGTGGTTCCTCCTCTAGCAGCAAGGAGTGTTTGCCTTTTGGCCTCATTGACATATCAAAGGGAATGTCAAAAGAGAAATCAGTCTCCTCCAGACCGACTCAAACATTCTATCTACTCTGACTGCCTAACTTTTTCTATCTTACCATCAACCCCCTCCCTGGTCCCAGTGGGTCCTCAAAGACATTCGAGCCCACTGAATATGCTGAAATTCCTTATGTTCACCTATCTCCCATTTGGTTGCCCTAGATCAAATTTGAGACGCCTCATTTGCTCTTGGCACTCTCCAGATTGCCTGCAAAGGCCATGGGAAATGCTAGATCCTCACCGGACCCCCAAACTCCTTTGGGCTGTCTTTACATTGATTTTGACTCAACTGTAGCCTGGCCACAGTATGCTTTAGACACTGGCTCAAAATGGCCTCCAGAAGGGACTTTTCTTTTGATTTACATCCTCACTGATTTGGCAAATCTCTGTCATCGGACGGGAAAATGGACCCAAACTTCTTTCCAGGCTTTCTTTGGGGATGTGTGCTTCCCCCCCGACCCCCTCTCCCATTTGTCTTCCTGGCTGCAGCAGCTTTGCTGCTGGCTGCTGCCTGAGAGCTTCCCAGCAGGAAGCTGCTTTCCTGGCTCAGAGCCAGGCAGGAACTTTAAAAGTACTCTTATAGCATGAAAACCCAAAATCCAAGCCTGGCAAGGAGCAGGAAAAAAAACAACAACAACAAAAAAAACTGTCCCTTTAAATCCAACTCTCAGGATAGCTGGTTCTTCCAGATTCCAAGCCTTTTAAAATGCTTAAGGAGCCTGCATTCTTTTGCAAATCTTAACTTCTCTCCCTCTGCCAGCCCAGCCCCACCCTCCCACCCACCCACTCAACCCCTCCCTTTCCCCTGGCCTCTTTTTCCTATAGCTGTGGCTCCTCCTCCACACCCCTCCCTTCTCTCCTCCCCAGGAGGACCCTCCTACTCCACCCTCATCTCTTTATTTCCTTCATTTTTCTCTTCCATCTCTCTCTCCTTACATAAACGGTGCCGAAATCTGTTTCCTGTTGGTTTTTGTATGTGTGCACACCTCTGTTATGTTTGTCTGCATATATTACACGTTGTGTCAGCCTGGTACCAAGTAGGCTTAAATGAGTGCTCATAAACTAAATTTTAAAAATTGGATCCAAATAACTTTCTGTTCACGTGACTCAAACATTTAAAGAAACAATTTAAATTGGTTAAACAGGAGTAAAGGTACCTTTAAAATTAACTCACATGTTTTTCTAGGTGGTCAATCAATACAATATTAGTTTCTATAAATGTTAAGTGTAACATTTATTCTAGGATTTTTCTTCAACTGGGAAAAACTTATGCTTATTTACACTTGTCTAATACCATAAATGAGATTTCATTGCTTCTGCTAACCCTGAGTCAATTTTAACAGGTATATAAAGAGTACAGAAGCTTCAACTGTTTAAACATCAGCACTATAAAATAATATATATATTGATGAGGCAAATTCTAATTCTTTATCAACAGGTTTTCTTAAAACATTGACATGTTTGTCAAGATGATTTCTTATATGTCTGTTAACTGTTAAATCTAAAATTTGTACTGATAAATAGCTGTTATTTCAGGATATCATTTTTTGACAGTCTAGATATGTAAGCTTTTGTTTGTTACATTATTTAAGGTGGATAAGTTAACCAACTGCTGTGTTTAATCACTGATACTGTTTCTTTCCTGGCAATGTCCTTTTATAATTTTAAACTGTTCTGAATAGGTGTATAAGTTGCAAAGGGTTTATAAAAGGCAGATCTCAGAAGTTTGCATCTTATTAACTTGAATATAATTGGCACAATCAGTTAAAGTTATTTAAGATTTCTCTTCAGGTCAAATAAATGTTCAAACTATATAAAAATCTATAAGATAAACATCTATGTAGATTTACAGGCAAGGTAATCAATAAGTGCTCTCTTATATGTATCTTATCTGACATAAAAGGGTCACTGCCATTTAAAAGCTTAACATATTTATTTGCTTTGACTGTTTTTCTCTGATCATTAACACTGTTTCCTAATGTATATTCAGATAAATTTTATAAAATACTCTTAAGAGGCAAAGATCAACTTCAAAGATAAAATGCTTTAAGAGCTCTACTTCACCTAAGCTAAGACTCAGCCTCTCACCTTAGGGTTCCAAAGTAAAATTAATTTTATTTCCAAATTCTTTATTGTATTTTCCTTGCAAATCTTTAAAAGTGTTTATTAGTGTTTTGCAGAAGTACTACTTCTAACAGAACAAAACCTGAATTAAGACATGCCATCACCTACAGGACAGCACGGTTACTGATCCTGATTAAGCAAAAGGGGTAACTATAAAGCTGTAACCTAATAAGACTGGTGAAACTGGCCTGCTGGATGTTAAACACCAAATCAAGGAGACCAAAGTTAAGACAGTTAAAGGGCTAAGGAAAAATAGTCAATATTTTGACCCTTGCCCTGTTTGGTCAGCCAAAGCTCAGGGGACGATGGAACTTCTATACAGGCTTGACAACTCTGGGTAACAAGACCTCCCGATCAGGGGGATCAGGTGACCCTAGAGAACAGAAAGCCAACCAGTGAACACACTGCAAAAAGGATGATCATTCATGGGCAATGTCCCTGATGCTTCCAAGTGAAGCCACATGTGATCAGCAAGACCCTGATCTATCCTTAGCAGATGGCACAACTGGTAAAAGAGCCAAAGGCTTTTCACAAGTTCCTCAAGAATAACCCTGACAAACTCAGCTGACTGGTAGCAATAGACAGGATGAGATCAATTTTGATCAAGTTGGTCTTAAACACCCGGCAGGAGAGTATAACCAAAACTCAGTCCTACATGGACATTTACCAACAAAGGCAATGGCTTTTTTTTTTTCTCTAAATGCCAGCTTTAGAGGGGGTTCCCCTAATCTGATTTGCTCAGAATCCCCTCTCTAGGATGAAACAGGCCATTTTTCTATCCACAGTGGTCAGACTCTACCTAGCTTCCTCACTCACTGCCTCCAAATTGGGGGCAGGAGGATGAAGTCAGTCTCTGCCATTCAGAGGCTAGAGCAGCGTCAAGAGGCAATGGAAACATCCGCTGCCTCCCTGACCTCCCTACAAAGACAAATAACATCTGTCACCTGAGTTTCATTACAGGACCTCCAAACACTTGATCTCCTGAGGATGAACAAAGGCTGCTACATCAGTAAAACTGGGCTGATGGAGATGAACATCAGAACTCTCAGGCATCTGAATGAGAGGCCTAAGCAGCCTGACCCTTGCCCAGGATGGCTGAACTCCACACTTGTCACCTGGCTGAACCCCAACCTTACTCCCATATTAGTGATAAGACTCCTTCTAATGACTGCGTCCTGTCTCCTCAGGTTCACCTGAAGCCACATAAGTGAGGTCGCTGAAGTGACATATGACCAAAGTCCCTTGCACCCCTACAGCTGCCTCCCAGGGAGCCAACACCTGAACCTTCCCCTCCCCACCGCACCCCATAGACAGCAGGAAGTAGCCAGATGGAAATCTACACCCTATATCACCAAAAAGGTCGGGATGTTAGGCCGGCTGGGGGCGTGGCTTCAGCTAGCCCACACTTCACAGCATCTTGGACCCTGGCTGGGGGCGTGCCTTCAGCCAAGACACTGAGGCCATGCCTGCTAGCTAAGGGGCAGGGCAAAGGGCAACTTGCCTGAGAAAATAACAGCCAATTGGGATGCTGATGGACAAGCTCCAATGGATTGATGGATCCACCAGCCAGTTTCTGAAGGACCAACCCCATCACGAACTTCCAGTTAGCCGAGAAAACCAGCTGCCTGGTGAAAGTCCAATGCCATTTTCCCTGCCTGCCATTCTGGCCAGCTGCCACTTCCCATGCCCGCCCTCATGGCGGCACAGGTGAAATTGGCCCGAGAGCAACAAATCCCAATAAACATCTCTGCCTGAATTTACACCAGTATCATTATCCTTTTTTTCTGATTTTACACTTTGCTTGCAGTTTTAGAGGACTCAGTGCATAGGTGGTCAACTCCCTTGCTTTGGGCCCAAGGTGTGGCAGAGCATCATGGTGGAAGAAGGTGGTGGAGGAACATGGCTCAGCACATGCACCAGGAAACAGAGCAATCTTCTTATTTTATTATTTCTTTGAGGGGAAAAGTAGTTTTATTTTAATTTTATGGGCTCCTTTCTTCCCCTTTGATGATGATCTACTTGCATTGGTTAAAAGCAGCTCACTAATTCTTTAGAATTTGCTCTCTAGTCAAGTCTAACTTTATTCAGACTCTGTTGATGGACAAGCTTGATTGAACCAAAATGGGAACATTAAGCAAATCTCACAGCCCTCACTAATATGATTGTGCCTTTGCTGCCAGGTGTGTATTCCACCCTAAAAAAAAAAAAAAAAAAAAAAAAAAAAAAAAAAAAAAAAAGCTTATGACCTTGTCTGGAAACTTCTGTAAATCTTATGTTTTAATAAAATATAATTTTGTTATTCCAAAAAAAAAAAAAAAAGCATAGTATTCCCTTATGTGTCTGGACCACATTTCCTTGATGCATTCATGCATTGAATGGTAGCTAAAGCTGTTCTATTTTTTGGTAATTGTGAATAATGCTTCAATGAGCACAGAATTGCAGAAGTCCTTCTATATGTTGATAGGGTATCCTTTGAACATATATGCACTGTTATGGTGTGGATGTAAGGATTCCCCCAAAGGCTCCTGTATTAGTGTAGTAATATTCAAGATGAACTGATTTGATTGAGATGCTGTGACTTAACCAGTCCCTCCTAGTTTGAATGCGCTGGGTAGTAATTGGAGGCAGGTGGGGTGTTGCTGGAGGAGGGTTACTGTGCCCTGGACAGGTGCATCATCTGAATGACCCCTTCCTTACTCTCTTTTTCTTTTTCTTGATTCTATCATGAGCTGATCAGCTTTGCTTTGCTGGGCCCTTCCCCCAAGATGAGCTGGCTCACCTTGGGTCCAGAGTCATGGAACTGGCCTTTTATGAACTAAGACATACGGAACGATGATTCCCCTAGTAACCCTTTTCTGCTCTGAGTTGTTCATGTCTGTTATTTTAGTCACAACAAAGCAAAAGCAGACTAAAACACATACCAAGCAGTGAGATTGGTGGATAAGATGGTAATTCTACTTTTAATATTTTGGGAAATCCACCATATTATTTTCCATGACTGCTATAATTCATGGATATTTTCTCCAACATTACAGGGGTTCTGGTTTCTATACAATCTGAAGAATACTTGATATCATTCTTCTTTCCACTCATCCTAACATGTGTGAGGTTATATTGTTTATTTGTTTGGTTTTGTTATTTTTTTTGTTTATGTTGTGAGATTGTACCCAGGGGTTTGCTCATGCTAAATACCTCCTGTGTCCCAGAGCTACACTCCAACTTCTCCTTGTGATTTGAATTTGCAGTTTCCTGTGCATTAGTGGAGTTAAGCATTTTTTCATATTGTTAATGACTCCATGTATGCTCTCTTTTCAGAAATGTCAATTCAGATCTTTTGTGAACTTTTAAATCAGCTTTATTGTTTCCTTACAACTAAGTTATTTGAGTTCCTTTGATATTTTCTATGTTACCCCTTAACAGGTGTATAGACTACAAATATTTTCCCCCACACCATTAGTTATCTCTTCATTGTGTTGTTTCCCTTGCTGTGTAGAAGCTTTGTAGGTTATGGTAGTACCATTTACATTTTTGTTTTTATTGCCTGTAAATTTAAGTTGATTTAAAAAAAAAAAAAAAAAAAAAGCTATGTCCTGAATTATGCTTAGTGAAGTCTCCCAAGCTCAGAGACTCAAGGGCCGAATGGTTTCTCATCTGTTAATGATAGAATTTATGGGAAAGCAGTAGGGCAGATGGCCAAACTAACAAAACTTCAAATTGAATGATTTTCAGAGTATCAGGGGGATGGCTCTATAGGATACTTGGAGGTGTAGGGAGGGGGGTGGGAAGGGGGAGGGTATATGAAGAACTCACAGGAATCTGGTGATTGGGAAGATGGGGGAACCATTCCAGAAGCTGATGTCATTCCTCCACGAGCTACCCATTTAACACATGAGTTCTTCTGGGGAAAACTGCAATAGGTGAAACCCAAGGTGGTTTATCTTTGCTTTGGCATTACCCCTGGATAACAAAGTTTATATACATTGATTGCTACTGTTTTGATAATGTTTCCCCCTCAACTGTATCTCTATATACTTCTAATAAAAAAATAAAAATAAAAAATAAATAAATTAATTAAAAAAACAAAAAACTATGTCCTGACTAATGTTATAGAGCTATCCTCCTCTGTTTTTTCCTAGTCATTTTTAGTTTCAGGCTTCTCATTTAAGCTGTAATCCATTTTGGGTTGAACTTGGATGTGATGTATGAGGATACCAGTTATCTCAACACAAGAGTAGTTCTACCTGTATTTGACTTGTACCTGCACATGAATTCTTTCCTACATTATCAAAGAAATACTTTGTTCCTCCTCATCTGCTCTGCTCCTAGGCATTCCCAGGTCATACTCAAGGGTGGGTGGCCCTTGTGAACCCCTTTCCAGATTAAGGCCTCCTTGAGGTCACAGAATGACCATGGCAGTCCAGCATCCTGGAGGCAGGTTTTTGGTGATAGACCCATGTTGATCCCGTTATTCTTCTGCCACCAGCCTGTGGAATCATAGGCAGATCCACAGTGGTCTCTTCTATAAAGTGGGATGATGTCTGCTTTGCAAGGCTGTGGAGGCCTAAATAAATACGTTATGGAAAGCATCTATCACAGTGGAATGTCCAATGGGCAAACGTCTATTTCCCTTTTTTCCCTTCCTTTTCCTTTTCCAGAGAGCTGAGGTCAGTCTAAGTGCAATCACTATGTACCTGCATGTAAAGCTGCCCAAAATGCTGAAGTTGTTCTCAGCCTGGAGGAAAACAGGATGAGAAAGAGTACTGGGTTCCTGTGAGAATGCAGTCCACAGCTTCTGAGAGGACATTGTGGTGTTATGCAAAGTGAGCACTGCTATCAGAGAACCGAGGTTCAGATTCAGGTCCCAGCACTGCCATACATTAGCAATTTAACCCAGATTCCTCATTTGAAAAATGAGGACAAGTTTTTACTCCACTAGATAAGTGTGTATTGCCATCTCCTTATTTGGTCTTGTTAATCCCTCTCTCAGCTTCCACACCCATATGCTGACAAATATCATCTTCATGCCCCTGACCCCTGTGTACTTTCCCCTGGCCACATCTTTTGCAACCTCTTTTTAGAGGTTCCAATTTCTTCCAAATCACTTAACTCTAAGAAGGAGAAATTCAATGTTCATAGCCTTATTTTCTGTACTTCAGGTCTAAAAACTCATACATGCTTAGTATATAGAGAAACAGACTCCAGGTGATACACTCATGCTGACAAGATTATATTGAAGGTGACATATAAATTAAGATGGCATGTTACTCATTTGTAGTAAAAGACTCTCCTTGTCTAGACACAGGTACAAAGCCTGTCAATCAAGATACACTGCCCCTTCACAAGCTTTCTTCCAACAACAAGGACTCTTGTCAAACTCCAACCCTGAGATGGTGATGATGCTGGGACTATTTCTCTACTTCCAGGAATATTCTGAAGCCCTTCCCTCCCTCCCTTCCTTCCTTCCTCCTTCTTTTTCCATTTTTCTTCTTTTAGTGCTTTGGAATAATAGCCCTTATGCACATTAGGCCAGCACCATCACTGAGGTACACAACCTTAGCATTCCTGTCTCTCTCTCTTTTACAGTCAACTTCTCCTGTCATGTGACCCTTCCCACCCTGCACAGTCCCCTCAAGGGAAGGGCAGCCTCTCCCCTCTTCTTATCTCCCATCTTCCTCATGCTTGTCAGTGTTCCTCAGCTGCTTTGGAATTTGGGTGAAAAAGAAATATTCTCCATCTCACTATATCTTCTTAGAAAAATATTTGTGCCTTCTTACAATATGTCTCCACCAGGGGTGGGAAAGGAGAAGATAAATCAGAATTTTTACTTGTGACACTGAGCTTCTCTGTCCTAAGTAATGTCACATTCCCTCCTTTTTCTAATGGAAGAGACAGAATTCTTCTCTGGGTCACCTTTAATGGTTCTATAACTCTATGGTCTTCTACATTTCCTATCCTCTCCTTAGGATACTGCTAATTAAATCTGGCTATCCATGCAACCAACTCAGGCAAGATTCCCCCTTCATTATTAGGAAGTGCTAGGGGATGCAAGTCCAGAAAAGAACAACTGTTGTCTAAAGAACCTGGCAGAATTGGGATTTAACCCTGATCTAAGGTATTGCTGTAGTTTGGATCTTGAATGTCTCCTGGTTTGTGTTGAAGGTGTGGTCCCTAGCCTGTGTTGCCTTGGGGAAGTGGTGGAACCTTTAGAAAGAAAAACCTAAAGGAAGGAAGTTAGTCATTGGGTGCGTGCCTTGAAGGAGATATGGAGACCACATCCTCTTCATCTCTCTCTCTGCTTCCCAGCTGCCATGAGGTGAATAGGCCTCCTTCATGGTGTGCTTCTGCCCCGATGTACATGTCCCTCCACAGGCCCAAAGCAACAGAGCAACATGACCATGGACTGAAAGCATGAGCCAAAATAAGCCTTCCTCCTTTGAATTCACTCAGGTAGACTGTAACAGTCATGGAAGGATGACTAACAGCTTTTACTTCAAAGTCTAGAATTTCTTAACACTCTGTCCTAAGGACCTTAAATTTCTGAACTCCTCGGGTAGGAAATGCTTTCGTCTGTAGTCTTCTACATGCCATCATTTCTTATCTTTTTATTTTTTAGGGGAGAGCAGGAGAGAGGAAAAAGAGAGAGGGAACTAGAGAATCAGTTTTATTTATTCGTTTGGTTGGTTTTCTTTCTCTGAACTTGGTTGTGTTTGTGGTGCTGGGGTTTGAACCTAAGTGCTTGCCCATGCCAGGCAAGCACTCCAACCACTAAGCCACTGCTCCAGTGCCATCATTTCTTCTATTAACAGTCCTAAATGTGCAGGATTTCCTGACTTCTGTGAGCCAAACAACACTTTGATTTACCAGAATCTACTGGAAATATACTGGAACTGTTAGGTACTAAGGACTGGGTTATCCTTGCACCCACTCCATATCAATGAAGGTTAATTTATGGGCACTGTATACAACAGTAGCTCTTACAGTATTCTTCTGTGGCTAGAGAAGGGAGCTCTTTATCCCCTGCCCATTACCTTACTCTGCAGAAATCTAACTTAGGAGTTCAGCATACCTGGTGCCTTTAGATCCCTAAGTCTTCCCTGATGCCTCCCACTCATTTAGTCTATTCAACAAATGGTGTGCTGTCCCTTCATCCCTTACAAATAGCTTCACCAAGAAAAATAATTTGGAGGCCTCCCTGGTTAGGTCAAGGCCTCTGCCATAAGATTCCCCTATAGATTCTCCCACATTCCTGTGGTCTTCCTTTCAATCCCCTCATCACCTCTGGTGTCTACAAAATGAATATATCTAATCTCAACACCTACATAGAAGCCCTCTCCTTCCTGTTGTTTGATGTGTGGTCAGAAATCCAACCTGTGAGTTTGACTGACTATCGGCATTACCCCACCCTTGGGAGAATACTGTCAGGTGTTGGCTACAGAGGAGGCTGCATTTGTGGCTTTAAAACTATATGTGGATGGCCATTCTACCAAAAGCTTTATATAGATTTAATGCTATCCCTATAAAGATACCTATGTCGTTCTTTAAAGACATAGAAAAAGCAATTCTCAAATTCATTTGGAACGACAAGAAACCAAGAATTGCCAAAACACTACTAAGCAAGAAAGATGAAACAGGTGGTTTTGCCATTCCAGATCTAAAACTATATTATAGGGCCATAGTAACAAAGACAGCATGGTACTGGTATCAAGACAGGGAAGAAAACCAATGGAATAGAAAATAAGACCCCGAAACAAATCCTCAAATCTTTAAACATCTGATTTTTGACAAAGGGGGACAAAATATTACATGGAGAAGTGACAGCCTCTTCAACAAATGGTGCTGGACAAACTGGTCAGCCACCTGCAGAAAGTTGAAATTAGACCCATATCTTTCTCCTTGCACAAGAATCAAATCAAAATGGATCAAGGAGCTTGGTATTAAACCAGCTACGTTGCAACTGATAGAAGACAAAATTGGTCCAACACTTCAACATTTGGGAGTAGGCAAAGACTTTCTCAACAGGTCTCCGAAAGTGAAGGAAGTAAAGTCAAAAAT
>PVKS010053566.1:0-10367 GCA_004027875.1 Aplodontia rufa
ATTAAGCAAGTGCAACTGTTGACAAAGGTCACCAAGTTAGACTTTTTAAACGTGAATTTTGTTTTCTGTGAACTGGATCTCATTAAATCTAATTTTAAAATAAAATACTGCTGGTAATAAAAATAGCAACAAAAGAAATTTAAAAGCAAATAAAATATCAATAAAAACAAAAATTTTTTAAAGTTACAACTATTCTCTATACGGGCATTTTTATTGAACAACCATGTAGGATAAATTAATCTGTTTACTGAAACAATCAACTAACAAATGTAATAGAATATTAAGTATTTTATCTCTCAATTTTAATGACATATTTAGCAGAATTCTATTATAAAAATAAATTTCTAAACCATGTTACTTCATTCGTAAATTTTTATTTAATGTGTTCCTTATCCTAATACTTAAATTTATTTTAACTATGTTTTATTAAAACAGTGTCATGTGTTTTAATATCAAAATTAAGTTAGCATAAACATGCAAACAAATACCTTTCTTGGCTTGGTCAAGAAAAAGAACCCTGTTCATTATTATCTACATATTCTTTTAAGGTATTTGAAATGTTCAATTTCTAAAGCTTTATCTTAACTCTAGTTTCCCTAAACAGGGAATGTTCTGTTTTCCTAAAGCTGAAGTTTTATTATTGCTTGTGGTGTTATCTTTTAAGAGCACTATACAAAGTTTCAAGGGAATCATGGTCCTTCTTTGCAAAAGAAACATATGGAGTCTGAAAAGGGAAACTGATTTGTGTGACCAAGCCTTGCATGGAAAGAGGAACAAAGCTGTACTCCAGGTAGGCCATATACCAGGCTATCATCTTAGCTTCTTGCACAACACAGCATTCCTTCCAAGAAGCACTGATAAGCTGCTAAATGACGATATTTTAGGAGTCTCCTCCAAATCTACCTCTTTTGAGTCATTCTTTTCTTCAGATTCATTATGATGAGTGGTGGGGGGGAAGTCCTCTAAGATTTAAATATAAAGAATTAGGCACTATAATTTCACCCCTTAATTCATGGGTGGATTATTCAGCGCCCTTAAGTGCCACCTCTAAATTATTTAAAGGAAATTCAGCAATCTAAATTTTTCTGCTGCCTGAATTATTTAGGACATAAATGTTTCCTGTTGAATGCTTTCGTGGTCACATTTTGTGTCTCGGCCTAAATGAATAAAATTAGCTTTAATGCAATAATACAAAAGCAATGTCCAGAAATAATACACAAAGTAACTGCCAATTATTTTCTTTATGAAACTGATGAAGTAGATACTGGCCATAGTACACATCTTAGTTGTTGTTTTTTTTTTCTTCAGGAAGCTTTGCACCAATAAAAAAATGTTCCACAGTGGCATGTGTCTTTCTTTTGCCTTATATGAATACCAGTTGCAATACATTTTTAACTTACTTGCAAAATCTGCCATTGCTAGCTCCGGTTTCCATACCTATTGCAATATTTCACATCGGCAATAATATACTTACCAGTGTAGGCAATTACCTTGCTGAAAGGAAGTTGGCAATCTGTCATTTTATGTGAAATCAAATGAGTTCTCCCTGATGCATCCCTTAGATTATATTACTAAAAGATAATATTGTACTTCATTTGCACAACAGGTTTAGAAACAGTCTACTTTGAAGACTTACTAGAACCTCGTTTTTGTCATTAAATTTAATTGTCTCCCATTTACTGTTGCTTATACCAAGTCGAAACCACACAATTTGAATTTCAGATTTTATTTCTGTATGCATCTTCCTACTTACTAGGGGAGGTGAGAGATTAGAGGAGGAAGGCCAATGTTCCAAAATCACAGGGCAAAAAGGAAAATAAAATAATGAAAATGGATATGGAAGTTGAGATAATGGAAATGACTAAATGAATCAGGGAAAAATATAATAGTGGAATTATTTTGTTCTATTCAATCAAGTTGAGACACTCTCTGAATTGAATAATATTTTGTGTGTAAGGAGAATTATTTGTTAGAGGTTTACTTTGCAAGTAATGGAAGCCAATTAAGGATAAAGAACTTTAAGGGAAAAAAATAGCTTAGATGAGCTGTGAAAATGGAATTTTTCACATGGACACTGTACAATGATTCCAGGGCTCAGGAAGAGACTGCAAGAGGGAATTGGAAAATTGAAGAAGTCTCACTACACCTCCTAAGTCTGATTCTTTCTCGACTTTCTCTTCATTTTCCTTGCTCAGTGGATTGGCTCTGCAATTCACCTAGTAGCATGCAGAAGGTGGCTAACCCAGAATTCCCAAGGATGGATCTGGTATGTTCAATAGAGGCCCAGACCTGAAATTCCCTAGAGAAAGAATCTTAGCATTATAATTTGAGCCATATGCCTGTCTATGTTCCAATAAACTTAAGCAAGGATTTCATAAATATTATATTACATAAGGGACTGGACTTTTCATAAGTTCCCATATCAAAACAAAATTTATTCTTTCATGAGCTGAAGAGATACACAAAACATGCCTACCACAGAAACAGGTAGATAACCCATTTTGCAGTAAATGGTTCTTTTAGACCACTTCCTTTAATAACTCACATTCTTAATTTCCCAAACACCAAGATATTAGTCTTCTAAGATTCTGTATTTATTCTACACAAGTGTAAAAATTAAACTTTCATCTCATATACTTTGTAAAGTGGGCATTCTATTTTCTCCCTTGAGTCTCTACTTTGTCAGAGTTTTTCATATTTTTGTAGCTGAAGAACAATTTCCTGTACTTCCCTGAAGCTGTCTTCAAAAACTGGACAGGAGAGTTCACTATATACCATAATTACTATCCCATCATACAGGACTACAAGTAAGAACTGTAAAAGTGAGGACTACAGTACTCTTAATCCCCTTCATTGTTCTAGGTAGAGTTTACCAGTGAGAGGCATTCACATTAAAATTGTAGGAAAAACAGAGAAAGAGGAGTCATTATTTTCCAGAGGCAATTGCCATCAGATCTGACTCAGTGATTTCTATTGTGCTCAAGAACCCCACTCACGGGGTTGGGGATTTAGCTCAGTGGCAGAGCGCTTGTCTAGCACGTGCAAGGCCCTAAGTTCAGTCCTCAGCCCTGAAAAAAAAAGAACCCCACTCTTCCTGTTATAAACTGAATATGTTGATGGAAACTTCTCGGAGATGCCTGAGTACAGCAGCAGCTTCCCAGTAGGGTCTTGAGGACCCTCTATTCCATATTTCACACTGATATTTTCTGTATCAGTTCACTTTACCCAGGCATCTCCAATAATTGTACACCTCCTTAATTCATATGAAACTCTGATTATATAAAATACATGTGCAACCTCTGTGTTCTTGATGAAAAAAAATTGAAAAAAATTTACATTTCCTCTACTTGAATGATGTGGAATTTGATCACTTTACCCAATGCAACCAATCTTTTGAAAAATATTCAAATACAGAATTTGCTCTTTTTTTTAAATTTTGCTGGTGAACTGTTATTTTTTTATTCAGAAATTTATTTGTTGAACAATCACAAAAGCTTCTAAAACTTCTCTTTTATATTTCTTTTTAGAAAGGTATAATGTGTTTGTATTTTAACATATCTTATAGATTCAGACATACATGAGTGGTGGGAATATGAGGTTAAGAGTATAAATGTATAGACTGAGCCAACTGTGTGGACCTCCACATGAATTTTGTTGAAGGACAATTTTCCAGAGACTGTTCTGTCCCTGCTTGACTTGAGTCAGTGGTATATGTTACATTCTTCAGCAAACCACTTATGTTCTATCTTCAGGAGAAATGTGGGCCCAAGGAGTCCTCCCTGTCAATAAGAAGAGTATGGGTTGTCCTGGCAAGGAACTTTCATAGCCTTAATGCAGAACAGATCTGTAGGAACAAGTTTGAGTTAGAACCAGTCCGTGCAGGCCAACAAGATTCAGAATTGCCTGAATTTTTAGCATTTCATTATAATAGTAAAATCTCCTCTCCAAGGGATAAGACCAGCACAATCTGATACAATCCTGCTGTCAGTCAAAATTCAAGTGGTAGATGGGGGCAGGACTCTGGAAAATTCCCTGGGACCCCCAGTAAAATCAGAGATTGTGGGAGGCATGTAGTCCCTCTCCTAAGAGGACCCACGCTCGCCTTTTCTCCCTGGAGAGTGTTCTCTTTATCCCTTTATTCCTATCCCTTCTAATGAACTCTGCCTGCTACTCTGATCAACTTGTCTGAAATCCTTTTGGTGTAATAACAAAGAACTGGTGACCAAGGACCTCTGCAGTCACTTTAGCTCCAAGGAGGCCCTTGCTCTGCAACAATATCCATAATCCTTTGGGAATGAAATTTGACAAGGGTTATAAATTAGTCTTAAATAGGTTATGGATTGAGCTCAGTTGTAGTTTGCTTGCCTAGCATCCTGAAGGTCCTGGGTTTGATCCTTGTCCCAGAAAGAAAAAACAAATTTAGTGTTTAAGACTGACAGTCTAGTCATCAGCAAGTAATTACCCTTAAAATGGCTAACTTCTCTCATATTTTCTCCTTTGGATATGACCTAACTTGAAAAGTTAACTATGTTCTCTAAAAGTTTCAGAGGCCAAATGATCTTTATCTTTGGAAAATTTTTGAAACCCTCATTGTCCCCTGTTGACAGCATTATTACAGTATAAAATTGACTCATCTGTCTGTAAGTTTCCTTGTTTTTGCTTTCATTAAATCAAGTTTGGGCTGTTGGATTTTGCCTTGGATATTGAATTTGTATTAAGTTCAGATCAGAGCACTGGGAGAAATATGGAGTATAAATAAATCAAATCAAATGAATAAAGCATTAGGTGGGCTGTGCAATGGGGCAGAAGTGTATGCATGTTTGCAGGAAATTCAATATAAGATGAATGGCTTTGAAAAATATGTGCACAGCCAGGCAAGGGCTCCCAATAAGCAGGCCAAAGGCAATAAGTCTTTCATTCACACTTCACTGGCCCTTCCTGCTTGAACTTGCGTGGTCTTTGAAATCCAGCTGTCTAAACCTATTTTTTTTTAAGTTTGAAACTGAAGTCTTCAACTATGAATTTCACTCATTAAAATAAGCATGTGCATTGATACTTATTATGTTCTTGGTTAGAATTTGTGAAAATGTTAAAATATAGTTTACAGTTAATTGGAAGATATTGGAGAGGGTAGATTCATAATTTCCAAAGCCTTTCTCTGTGAAAATCTTTCTGTAGAATTTTACACCCAGCAGTTTCTCATGCTGTCTTGTCTCAGCCTTTCTACAGTTTTAAGTGAAAACTTGTATTGCAAACACAATAATTCTCTCAACTCATCTTCTTATTATAGAACAATGTCTACATTAAAACAAAGCAGACCTCCAAGATGTGGTATCTCAAGCAATGAAAAGTAGTAGCACATATTCCGTGAGCTTTCACAACCCTCTTTTGGCCATGAAAAAATGTCACTATACTTCCCCCAGATCTGTATGTTGACAGGAGTTTGATGAATGTCAGTAAAGCTGAAAAAAGTTACTGTATTATTTCAGTTATATTTACTTTTCCGTGTGCTAATTAGCCTCATTACTTTGAAAAACAAAAGTTATGAACCTAATCAAGTGTTCTAATTTTAATAGTTTTCCTAGTAACTCTATGTAGGTGTTACAATACAAGTAATTCTTAGGCATTTTCACCAAAAAATACAAACTTTTTTAGAAAATAAATTTATTTTCAAACCACTAGGAAAATCCTTGGTATACATTGTAGATGTCAATAAATAGCAAATTTTTAGAAACCACTCTTGTTTCTTACCTGAATTTCCTTATGACCACAGTTTGAGGGAAGAGAAAACACCAAAGAAAAAATACAAGATTTCAGTTCCCATGCTGGTAACCCAACTTCAAAGAAGAAAAAGAGGAAGAACAAACAAATATGAAATTCCAAAAACAATGGAGATGATCACAAGAGGCTATTATGTGACCAGAAAAAATGTTAAACAAAATTGAGAGTTCTTTAAAGAAGAGATTGAGTCATTCCCCACAAGTGGCACATAAGCACCAAACATAAGAAGCAGCAAGAATTTCAAATGAAAGCTTTTGTCTGTTTAGATCTCAGAGAAAAACATCCTACTAAAAACCAATGGTGTGAGCTTTGTTCTGAAAGCTTTGTTCTGAATTCAGATATCAAGTGGTCCAACCTATGCTTAAGTTTATAATGTGTACTACAGTTCCCTATTTCCAATATGCACACACACACACACACACACACACACACACACATACACACACACACACATCTAGAAACACTAGTAGGCTTTAGGCTAAATCACAATTGAGAGAATTATTAGGAGCAATATTACACAGTCAGGGAAACTATAACACAGGGGAAATAATATTACCACATGTGAATTTCTCCTCTATATTTCTTCATTAGATGATTGTAATTATCTAAGAAAGCCCATTAAAAACTACTGAGTTATCTAGTTTCACAAGATCAGGTGTCAATGCTAACACAATCTATGAAATAATATCTAAATCCCACACTGCTTTTCTTTAATAAGCACAACTAGATAATACATGATACACAAGAAATGGCATTCCATTTCTTTATTTTCAAGAATTTTCTTTTTCATTTAAATAATGATGAGTATCTTTTCTATTATCAGCACTATCTCCTTAAATTCCAAATTAAAACATTCCTAGCATAAGAAAAACATCAAAGTGTACTTAGAACAATTGAAAAAATATTAACACCCTATCCAATAATGAACAACAAAGATAATTCACATATTCTATTATCTAATTTTATATTTATTATGATTATAGCATGCCAGTTTTGAATAACAGAAGGAAAAAATGGAAGATCTAGGAGATTTGTCAGTGTGTTTGTGTAAGAAGAAAGTGGTCTACAGTGTTGTAAATTTCAAAACACATGGTTCCAATGCTACTTAAAACAGAAGGTTTGGGAAATAGTTCATTTCTTTTGTTTTGTAATCTACAGGTCTCTAAGTCTGTTATATTATTTTTCTATAATCTTACAAGATGAATATCCCAATGAGCTTCATCCATATGCCTTCTTTTAGTATCTCAGCGGGTTTGCAATGCACACCGCATTTTCTTCTATTCGAGACATCAGGGAACCATTGGCAAACAAGAAGGAAAATTCTCTTTGAAGAACCAAAAAGCTCAGTTATAGACTTTTGTCTGTGTGTGGAAAATTCTAAGTTATGTCAGAAAAACTCTAATATATAAAATCAAATTGGGTTCCTCCATTTCTTAGAAAAGTAATGATTTTTGCAATCTATGAAGCGAAATTTAGGAGTAAATCACTCTATGGTTCTTCTACATATGCACTTTTTAATTCATGTTATTACTGCTGCACTCTAGCCTATAAAATATTTATGTTATTTTAAGGAAGGTAATATATACTAAACATATTGGCAGAGATTTCAGCTGCTGTGAAGCAAAAGGAACATGGAGGTTAGCCAAGATTTAATGAGGATTAGAAGATTGTACATTTGACCTGTGCCCCTTCTTATTGCAAATGCTTCCACAGGTACAGTTTTGGTGGTTAAAAGATCCCTCTAATACTTCACATAACTTGGTGGTGGGAACTGAGCAACATTATCATCACTACAAATCAATTCTAGACGGAGTCTTAGAAAGGGGTTCACACTTGAAGTGTAATTCACAGTGCCTTTCCTACCATTACACTACAGTGTGGTATGTGCATGTACAATGAGAAAATGCATACACTTTGCTGATTCCATACGCATCGTTAAATTCTACTCTTCTGAGTCATTAACCCTGCTTAAAATGGAATTGGAGAAAAGGAAAGGGGAGAGGAAAAACCTGAAAATCCTCAACTTTACAACAAATATAGCCATATGCAGAGCCAGGGCACACAGCAAGTAACTAACTTCTCCATTTACTCTTCTTCCACCTCCCTATAAGAGAATTTAAATGATACCAAATGGAAAAAATTTTAGTTTACAGATTTCACCCAGCTGTCTTCAGAATCAGTCCCCTTGGGTCTTCCAGCTTATTATAGTTCCATACTTAACAGAATTTGAGTAGCAACACATGTAAAGATGTGTGTGCAATCAAATAGTCACTTGACAGATCTTAGGGATTCAGTATGACTCAAGTATCATGCTTACTATTAATGATATAAAGGTTAAAAGTTCATTATTACAACCAACAAGAAGGTTAGAATCTATTCAGAAGATTGCATGAGCTTACTGATCAAACATTTCCAGCACCCAGCGATATAAATACATGTATAGAAAATTTAATACTTTAGAATATTTATATTCTAGACCTTTTAGATATTTTAGAATCAGTAGTATGAGTTCCAAAAAATTGTCAAAATGATTTTATGAAGCAACTTTTAAAAAACAAATTATCTATAAATCACTGAGAAATAGAATTGGAAAACAGTCATTCACCATAGCAACTTTAATGGAAGAAAATGTATGTAAATATATGTAAAATATATGTAAAAGTAATTCAATCACAATAATGGTGACAAAGTAGACTGCCTAATAAAAATCTACAAAGGTAGACTACATAAAAGTCTTAACAAAATATTTTAAATAATCACATGAATGAATAAACAAAATTTTACTGAATTATATAAGTATTTTAATAAATTTATATACCAGATAATTACTTAGCTTATACTATATAATCTTCATGATTCTAGCATCTAGGAATAAGATAGTGAATAAAGTCCCTCACACAATAACTTACTAAATATCTACTATAATTTCAAGTGCCAACAAGTGTTTTGAAGAAAAACAAGGTAAATAGTAATATAATAATAAAGAGTGATGGCTTAGATATGGCTGTTAGGGAAACTCTTTAGGGTTGAGGTGACACTTGAGCCATACTGAAAAAAGAGTTGGAGAAGACGTGGTTCTATTTCTTGATCTGATGACTGAAAAGTAGTAAGGAGAAATTATTTATATATATATATATGTATATATATATGTATATATATATATATGCATATATATATACACAGACACATTTATACAGTTCATATAAACATAGTCAAAAATCTTGAAGGAAATGTTGAAGTACATTTGTGCTGGATTTTTTTTTCTTTCCTTATTTTACAAAACACAACTACAATGATTATGTACCAGTTTAATATTCAGAAGTAAATTATCATCAAGAATACTGCTGCAACCCATACAACCCATATATGTAATGGGCATGCCCTGTTTATTAGCTTACTATGCCATTATTTTGATTTTTCCAGTCTTTGCTTAAATCTCCATTGCTCTTATTAGCATGTAATAAATATCTCTCAATTGAGGGTTTCTTCAAACTCTTTTGTGTTTGAAAGTCCTAGAGGTACCCTGCTTCCTGAGCCTGATGATGCCTATGGTGGCATGACCTTCAAGCCACAAGAGCTTCTGCTAAACACACATGCTGAGAGTTCAGTGATTGATGCTCATCTTCCTGCTGAATTGCACTTCCTACTGAGTTCTAAAACACTGTCCAGGCCACAGTAAAGGAACCAAATCTATACTTCTTTTTTAGTTCACACACTCACTGCCAGATACTATTCTCCAAAGCACTACACTATACCAGTCTAATGTTAAAAAAGCATTCCTCATCAGCTTCATGCTGTGTTTAAAATAGCCCCCTCCAAAGCAAGAACCCTCAAATCTTTGTGGATTCCCCCTAGATTAAAAAAGTTATAACTTAACTAGTGAAGGAATGAAGATGATTCAGAGAGGTAGACAGACAAAGAAGGAAACAATGACTGACAATAAATGGTAGGGCTTTAAAATGAACTTGAAGTCAAACATGGACTCAATTATAAAGTTAATGATCAACTCCATACTCTCAAATAGTAGAGGAAAGGGAGGGATATGGATCCACAATTATATAGCGAGATCATGAGGGGGTTATAACAGAGGGATAATTACTCTCATTTACCTTTCTGCAACGGATCATGAAATTTGGTTTGTATTTATATACTTCTTCACTTTATTCCATGCTAAGTGAGCCTTCAGTCAACACCTCAGTGCACCCAGTTCTTCTCCTGGTAAGGTGATCCAAATCTTTCTTTCCAAGAGATTTTACCCTTTGGGAGCCCTGCTTTTGTTGCCTACCTATGTCTTCCATTATCCTTTATCACTGGATGTAACTGAAAAGCTGCCTGGGTTCTAGACATCCTCCTCCCTACATCAACACTATTTTTTATTGACAAATAGAGTCAATCAGTCAGCCAAAGAGTGACCTTTTCTCTGTAAGTCAGATGGCAACAGAAGCTAAAAACGGCCGTGTGGAAGTCTCAAATTCCAGTTCAACAGAACTCTTATTTTGGTCCCTGATGGAAATATTTGTCATCTATATTTCAATGGCCCAACATGATGGGTTTGGGGAATAAAAATATTTTGGGTCAAAATATTG
>PVKS010053567.1:0-10363 GCA_004027875.1 Aplodontia rufa
CTGCTACAAGTTCCTTGAAGCCAGGGTTTGTCTCCATTAATGTTTTACCACCTCGAACCTCAGGCACAGTACTTCTGCAGGAAAACTGCTCAGCAATGTTTTTGAGTTGAATTCACTGGGGACACCTCTTGGACTTCTGGGTTCCACTGCAGGAGCGTTTCCTCTAAGGCAAACACAAGAGGGCTCCCCTCAGTGGCAGGGGGAATAGGTGTAGGGAGGCTGGGTGGAGGTGGGGTTGGGAGTAAGGAGGAAGGGGGAACAGTTGGAGGGCACCAGCTCGGGAAGAGAGTGATAAATGATAACAGCGCTGGGAACAAAACCAAGCATCCCTCATGCTGTCAGAGCAGCAGGACAGCATGCTGCTAGATGCGGGCACCAGAGAGTGCTTTGCCTTTGGAGGGGGCAGAGGCCCTGTGTCCCCTTCTGCTCTGAGTCAACAGCACAATCCGTCTTCCTAGGGTGTCTTCTGGGACTGTGGGTAGATGGGTACCCTGGGGTTGGTGAGTGGGAGGGAAGTCCACCTGCACCAGCTGTCTTTCTCACTGTCCCCACCCTAGGGCATTGGTGGCCTCCTGTGACACTATGGGCTTCCCTGCATTTGTGCGAGTTCTGTCCACCCTCTTTCATGGAGCATTAAATTGTTAAAGTGAAGATGCTCTAACAATAAGCAAACTGGAACACCTGCTGGCGGGGACAAGAAGACCCAGAGACTTGGCTGTTCCTCCATTCTTGCTTTGAAAGCATTCAGAGTAAGTAGAAGGAGCCCTGCCCTGAGAGTCACAGAACCCGCCTGAACCCGGGGCTCAGCTTTGCCACCGAAGGGCCAGTGACCCAAGGAAGTTAACCTCTCTGGGTGTCGAAGTGCTAATCCCTAACTGGCTGGAGAACTCTAAGCTACCACCCAGTTTTCTCATTGTATCACTCAGGCAGTGGACATCTGGGTTTTCCCTAAGCCCAGCAAGCCTTCTCTCTCCTTTTGATGACAACCCCCACTCATCTATTTCATTTCCCCTTGGTGGCAGTGAGGCTGCCAATCATACTGCCCTCCCTCCACACTGGGCTGGGTCAGGATCCAAAATTAGCCAATTAGGCTTTGGGACAGCGCCCCTTGCTGTGGGTCTGACTCCACGTTCCTCAGGTGCCTCTCCTTTGAGATCCGCTTAGCAAATCTGCTACTAGTGCCCTCCACTGCTTATAGAGTGAGCCCTGCCCCAGGAGCCACGTGTACTGTCACATGTCTAAGACCTTGGGCAGCCAGGAAAGAACAGCTTTCAGGGTTGTGGTTGGGTACCAGCTGGCCCAGATTCATCTTGATCCAGACTCTGCACCCTGGGGTCCTGATGTGGGGTCCTGTGCTTCCTTGCTTTGAAGGCTACATGTGCCACATAAAAGTATGTTTCAGGTCTTTTTTTAAAAAAATCCATTACTCTTCTTTAAGCCTAAATAGAATGCTACTAAATAATCATATTCTTCAATGTGCCTTGTAATGATTAAGAACAACGGTGATTTCCACTCTCTTCCCTGTCTCCCTCGTCTCCTTTTTCTCTCCTTCCACAGGAAAGTGGCACGCTTGCTTCCTTAAGGTGTTCGCTTGGCTGGATTCAAGGGGAAGCACCGGCTGGGTGATCACCACGATGGCCATCCTCTGCCGACCCCTGACATTTTTGTCACTGGATTCTCAGTGGCAGTTCCTGAACATGACATCAAATATTGCCTGTCGGGACAGGACAGAGGCAAAGAACAACCTTCATGTGGTGTGCACACCAAGGGGGCTCTCCAGGACGTTTGCTGGCTCATTTGCATAGCAGCCCTCTAGTGCAAATGACACCGTTGTCCTATTTCACAGATGAGGGAATTGAGGTTTTATTTCCTTGTTGCATGAGATCGTGTGGGAATAAAAGAGGAAAAGCATCAATAGGTGTAAAGGATGATGCCCATGATTGGATCCCCAAGATGCTGGCAGCTTTCAGAGACTGGAACCTGATTCTCTACATCCCTCTGTAAGTGTGTGCTCCACGATCATGTCCTCCCTCCTCCGTCATGCCTCACCCTCTCTCCTCTCCCCTTCCTACTCTTTTTGTGCCTCCTCAGCTTATATTTGGCCCAACACAACTGGTAGCCCCAACCTGAACTTCTCAGTTCTACCATCTACCACCCGCATAAGCCTAGTTCTATAAATCCCGAGAAGGAAGCTGCCTGTTTGTCTAACCTTTTCAAAGTCATGCTTCATTGGCTGGTCAGTGGCTCGGGGTCAGGAGCCTATCCATGGCCCCCTTCAGGATGGGTAAGATGGGGATAGGCCATGTGATATGCAGCTGTACCCCTCCAGGGGAACTGGAGCCTGACCATTGCCCTGAAGTTGCTGATATACACACAAGGGAGGTCTACTCAGCTATTAGAGAAAATGATATCGTGGCCTTTGAAGGCAAATAGATGGCAATGGAAGAAATTACTCTGTGAAGTTAGCCAAACCCAGAGAGTCAGGGGATGAATGTTTTCCCTCATTTGTGGAGGCTGGAGCCAGGCACCTGCCCTCCATGGAATCCCACAGTGCACCACCACCTGTAGAGAGCTCTTCTTCCCCAAACCCAGACCGCTTGTGTGCACAGATGCACCCAGATCTGCTGGGTAGAAGTGGTAAATGCTTAAACCCAGGCTTGGGTGAAAGGTAGTCAAACTCATGTATTAGACCCAACAAAGGCATAGCAACACATAATCTAGGGGAACCACAGATATGTAGGTGGGGATGGAGGAGAGGAGAGGAAGCGGGGCGGGAGAGGGAGGGAGCATAGGGAAGACTCTAGGGAGACAATCAACAATGTAGCAAACTATCCCTTGAGAAGTCAAATAATACTTATGCGATCATTTTATTCTGGAAAATTTACAAATATATATATTTATAGCAATATATATGGACATCTGTATCTCTTATAGGGGTGTAATCTAGAAGAATCCAGAGACTAGGGTGTGGGTGAGGCGGGGGTAACTATGGTTTAGGATTAATGCATATCATATTGTTAATCTATACACATTTACAATTGTACAACAACTTAACTCCTTAATAAAAATTTTTTAAAAAGAGATTGAGGAGCTGAAGCATGAAAGGGTTAAAGAATGGGCAGAGGGATCCAAGGGTGGAGGAAGACCCTAAGCAGAGAGCTTGTGGTAGGGTCCCAAGACAAGGCTCCAGAGTCTGATGGGGTGTGTGACAGTTGGGGACCCTGTCTTCTGGGGCATGCCTAGTGGACTGACTCCTGCCTGCTGAGGACTAGTAGAGTGGTTCTGGTATTCACTGTAAAAAATCAGACACCACAGGTATGAATTCAGGCATGGGTGTTGTTTATTGGGATCTTTGGCTAAGGGTCCAAATTCACCTGCGCTGCCATAATGAGGGTGGGCAGGGGAAATGGTGGGCAGGAGGAAATGGTGCTGGACCTCGGCTGGGCAGTTGCTTTTATAGTTTGGGGAAAGGAAGGAAGTTGAAGGGGATGGCTTCTTGGAGACTGGCTGGTGGATCCATCAATCATCGGGTATTTGCGAGAGCCATTGGAGCTTGTCTGCCAGTGTCTTGATTGGTTGCTCTTTTTGGGGGAGGGCAGGCTGCCTGATGCCCTGCTCCCAGCCGCCATTGACCTAATATTCACCTTCATGGGAGCAAGCCAGGCAGAAGGAAGGAGAAGAGTAGAAACACTGTTCAACCCAGAGAGCACTCAACTACCCGGTGGGTGGGAGAGGGCAAGGCAGGGGGAGAAAAGGAGGAAGAGAACAGAACCAGGCTTCTCTTAGCACCTGCCCTCCATGGCATCCCACAGGGCACCACCACCTGTAGACAGCTCTTCCTCCCCACACCCAGACTGCTTGTCTGCACAGATGCACCCGGATCTGCTGGGTAGAAGTGGTAAACTCTTAAACTCTGGGAGTTTGACGCTCCCTGTCCTGAAACAGGTAGCCTCCTGTCTTCAAAACGTCCAAGCTGAGCCCAGCCTTGAAATCCTGGCAAATCCACTGACTGTCTAGGATCATCTTAGAAAGAGAGTAGACTCTGGATCAGAAGGATCTAGGTAAGTCTCCGCCTCTGAGAGCCACAGTTTTCCTTATGTAAAGTTAGAATTATGTGCTTACATCAGAATACTGGCATTTCATACAGAGTGCCTAGCACATAGTAGGTACTTACTTGGAGGTAAACTCAAGTTTTTTTCTTAGACAAATTTGTTTCTTGACTTGGACATTAAAAGATAGTTTCACTGGGTGTAAGTAGGTAGCCTCTTTCGCTTCCATTTCGTCTCGTCCTTGTCTTTGTCTTTTTGAGCTAAGTTCGTATCTTTCGTATCTCTAATACTTTTCAGCTGTTTTAATCTTTTATTTAATCTTCCCATCAATATTTTAAGTTTAATTATAGTGCTTCCTATTTCTATAAGTGTTATTTGTATCTAATTAAATTGGTTTTTATACTCTCATGTTGCTTACTCTTATCCTAAAACTTATTTCTTTATAGTTATATTTTTGGTAGGCAGAATAACAGCTTCCCAAAGACATTCACCTCACAATCCCTAGAGCTTGGAATATGTTAGATCACATGATAAAGAAAAATTCAGATTGCAGATGGAGTAAAAGTTGCTCATCAGCTGATTTTAAAATAGAAAATTATGCTGGGTTATAGGATGGGTCCATTTTTACTTTTGAGGGGATGATCAGCCATATTAATCCTGAATAATGTTTTATTTTCTCTTATTATTTTGTTTTGGAACTGTACATTGAACCCACAGGTGCTTAACCACTGAACCACATCCCAACCCATTTTATTTATTTTTTTTTTATTTTGAGACAGAGTCTTGCTAGGTTGCTTAGGCCCTCACTAAGTTGCTGAGGCTGACTTTGAACTTGTGATCCTCCTGCCTCAGCTGCCCAAGTCGCTGGGATTACAGGTGTGCGCCACCGGCCTGGCTGCATAACTTTTTTTTTAAAAAGTAAAATCTGAAGATAATTAAACATTCACATGGGTTTGTAAGAAACATGATTCCCCTTTCATTCTATCCAGTTTCCCCTCAATAGGAACATCCTGCAAAATAATAGTATAATATCAAGATCAGGGTATTAAAACGATCCAGTCAAGACACAGGACTGAGGACCACTCAAGATGTCCCTTGAAGATACGCCCACTTTCCTTCCACCTGATCCCCTCTAAACCCTGGAATCCCTGGCAGCCCCCAGCCTCTTCTCCATCTCTATGATTCTGTCATTTGAAGGAAGTTACAGAAGTGGAATGAAATGGCATGCAAGCTTTCAGCACTGGCTGTTTTCATTCGACATAGTTCTCTGGAGAGTCATCCAGGTTGCTGCCTGCATTAAGATTTTGTGCCTTTCTGTACTGAGCAGCACCCGGTGGCGTGCATGGACCACAGTCTGTTTAGCCATTCACTCTTCGAAGGACTTGGGTTTACTGTTTGGAGCCATTGTGAATGGATAAAGCTACTATGATGCTAATGGGTAGGTTTTTGTGTGAATGCCAGACTTTCTTTCCTTCTCTGGGGTAAATGGCTGGAAGGGCAATGGCCCAGCCATAGTGCAGTTCCCTCTTCAGCATTTTATGAAGCCGTCAAACTGCTCTCCAGCGTGGCCGTCCTTTGAGTCCTTCCTACCAGCCGTGTTCTCAGCATCTTCTCTGGCATTTGAGATGGTCTCTAATTTTTATTTCAGCCATTTGATAGATGTGCGATGGCATATCATGGTTTTAACTCTCATTTCCCTAATGTTAAGAGTGCTAAACATCTTCTCATGGGCTCCTTTGCCATCTGTATATCCTCGATGGTGAGAGCTATCTTCATATCTTATGCCCATTTTGATTGGATTGTTGTTGTCGTTTTCACTGTTGAGGGGTAAGATTTATTTATATAGTCTATCTGCTAGACTCTAATCCTTTGTCAGATATGCTTTGTGACTTTTTTCCCAATGTGTATTTGTCTATTCATCCTCTTAAGTGAATCTTTCACAGAGCACAGTTTTAATTTTGATGAAATCCAACTTTTTAATTTTCCTTTTATGAATTGGGCTTTTTGTGTCAAGTCTAAGAATCCTTACTCTAGCCCTAGATCCTAAAGATTTCCCCCTATGTATCATCTAAGAGTACAGTTTTACCATTTATATTTTAATCCATTATCTACTTTGAGTTAATTTTTTTCTTACAGGACTGAGGATTAGACCCAGGACCTCATGACAGCTATGTTAGCACTCCACCACCGAGTTACATCCCAGCCCTTTTTAAAATTTTTATTTTAAAAAAGAGTCTCAGTAAGTTGGTGAGGCTGGCCTTGGAACTTATGATCCTCCTGCCTTAGCCTCCCAAGTAGCTGGCCTGAAACACCATGCCCAGTTTCTCTTTGGGAAGTTTTGAATATAGAATTCAACTTCATCAAAAGTTATATGGTTATTAAAATTATTTCATAATGTATGCATTATAATTTTGTGGGGTTTTTTTTGAGGAATGGGTTCATTTCATATAAAAAGTTGTCAAATTTATGTGTTTAGATTTGTGTTAGTTAGCTTTCTATCACTATAACACATACCTGAGACAATAAGCTTATAAAGAGAAAAGGTTTATTTTGGCTTACAGTTTTGAAGGTTCCAGTCCATAACTATTGGCCCTGTTTGTTGTCTTTGGGCCTTATGGAAAGACAGTACATCATGGTAGGAACCCATAGCAGAACAAAACCATTCATTTCGGTGGCTAAGCAGTCAAAGAAAAAGAGGAAGAAACTGGGGTCCCACATTCCCCTTTGAGATAACACCCCCAATCACCTAGAGATGTCCCGTTAGGTCCAAATTCTAGGGGCTCCACCACCTCCCACCACCACTAACCCTTTAACACATTGGACTTTGAGGCACATTGTGTGAACCACAGGAAGAGTTGTCTTCAGTATTCTCTTATTATGTTTTTGAGATTGGCAGAATCTATAGTGATATCTCTTATTTCACTCCTGAGGCTATTTGCTTTTTCTCTCATGTTTCCTTTATCAATCTTGCTAGAAGTTTGTCAGCTTTATTGATATTTTCAAAGAAGCGTATCCTTTTTCATTGATTAAAAATTCTGTTTACAAAAAATTGTTCTAGATTTCATTGATTTTTGTTCTTTATTACTTTCTTCCTTCCGCTTGTTTAGTGTTTGTTTTGATTCTATTTTTGTAGTATCTTGATGTGTGAGCTTAGATTGACTTAAAGTTTTCCTTTCTCCCAATAAAAGCACATAATGCTTTAAATTTCCTTCTCAGCACTTCAGTTACAAACCACAGATTCTAACATGCTGTATTGTCATCCTCATTCAGTTATTTTTTTCTCTTGAGGTTTTCCTCTTTGATCCATGGATTATATAGTAATATATTGTTGAATTTCTGTGTAATTGGAGATTTTTCTGTTATTTTTCAGTAATCAATTTCCAGCTTGATACCATTTTAGTCAGACAATACACTCTAAAACTCCTAAATTTGTTGAGATTTATGGTTCAGGATATGTTCAATCTTGGTACATGGATACTTGAAAAGAATGTATATTCAGCTGTGCAGGTAAGGTGCTCTGTAAATGATGAATAAATTCTCTTGATTTATGATGTTGAGTTCTTATATACCCTTGTTAGTTTTCCATTTTAGTTAGTCTATCAATTGTTGAGAGATAGGTATTGAAGTTTCTAACTATAATTATGTATTTCCATATTCTTTTCAGTTTTATCACCTGTTGCTTTATGTATTTTCAGTTCTGTGGTTTGGAGCATACATTTTTAGGATTGCTGTATCTTTTTTAAAGAGAGAACAGTGAGTGAGAGAAAGAGACAGACAGAAAGAATCAATTTTTTTTAAAGGAGAGGGACAGTGAGAAAGACAGAGAAAGAGAGAAACAATTTTATTTAGTTTTTCACATGGCCTTAGTTGCTCCAACACTCAGTTGTGTATGTAGTGCCAGGGTTTGAACCCAGGTCCTCGTGCTTGCCAGGCAAGCGCCGAAACCGCTGAGCCACTGCTCCAGCCCTGAGAACCAATTTTTTATTGAGTTTTTTTACATGGATTTGACTGTTCTGACACTTAGCTGTGTAGGTGGGTGCTGGGGTTTGAACCCGTGTACTTCTGCATGCTGGGCAAATGCTGTAACTGCTGAGCCACCACTCCAGCCCCATTGCTGTAGCTTTTCAATGGATTTACTCTTTCACCATTATGTTAAGTATCTCTTTATCTCTGGCAATTCTCTTTTCGCTGAAATCTAGTTTATCTGATATTAATAAAGATACTTCTGCTTTCTTCAGATTAGTATTTGAAAGGTATAGATTTTACTTTTAACTTATCTTTATTTAAAGTGAGTTTCCTGTAGATAGTAAATAGTTGGGTCATGTTTTCTTATCCACTCATTTAATCTCTGTCTTTTAAATGGTATCTTTAGGTCATTTACATTTAGTGTAATGGTTAATGGTTGATATCGTAAGAGTTGATTTTTTGTTTCATGTTAGTGCTCTCTGTTCTGTTTTTCATATTTTATTCTAGGTTAATTGAACATTTTAAATTTTCTTTTAATTTGTCTCTAAGTTACATATATATATATATAATCTTATCACTGTCTTCAGGCTTCTGATTTCATCATTTTATCAGTCCAAGTGTAGAAAACATACCTCCTTTAGATTATTTATTCTCTTCTGTTTATTACATAATAATCTTCTAATGTTTCATAATATTTCTTCTACATACACCTAAAGCCACATTAGACAACTATAATTTTTGCTTCAAATACAAAACATAACAGAAAAACACAAAATCTATTGAGTTCACATACATTTTTGCTTACTGTGTTTTTTTCTTTTTCTTCCTGTTGTTTCAAAGTGTTCCTTTTCTTTCTGTTTAGAGAAGGTCTGATGATGATGAATTTTTTTTTCTTTTCTTCATCTTAGAATGTCTTGATTTCCACCCTTCATTCCTGAAGGATTTTTTTTTTCTGGATTCTTGGTCAATGACTCTTTAGCCCTTTAACACTGTTAGGCCTCCTGGCTTCTGGCGATTGATCTACTGTCATGCTGATTATTTTTCCTTACATCTCAGGTGTCACTTCTCTCTCATTGTTTTCAAGACCTTTTTTTTTTTTGTCTTCAGTTTTCAGAAATCTGATAACATTGTGTATCGATGTGGGTTTCTTTAAGCTCATTCTGTTTAAAATTTGCTCAACTTTTGGAATGTGTAGGTTTATATTTTTACCAAATTTGAAGTTTCCTCACTGTCCTTCTTCTCTTCTACAGTTCTGATGACACAAATGTTAGCACGTTTGTTATAGTCCCATGAGACCTTGAGACTTCATTAAAGTCTATTTTCTCTCTGTTATTCAAAAGGAATGATTTCTATTGCTCTGTCTTCAAGTTCACTGATTCTACCCTCTGTTCCCTTTATTTTGCTGTTGAGCACCCACGTTGAAAAAAGTTGTTTGTTTTTGCACTACTGGGGATTGAATCCATGGTTTAGCACATGGTAGGCAAGTGTTCTACCACTGAACTACACCATCAGACTTTTAATTTTGAGACTCAGTCTGGCTAAATTGCCCAGGTTGGCCTTGAATTTGGAATCTTCCTGCCTCAGCTTCCTGAGTATCTGGGATTATGTGTGCATTCCACTTTACGTATATAAATTTTTAAAACATCTTTGTTACTGTACTTTTCAGTTCTAAAGTTTCCACTTTGTTCTTTTTAATAGTGTCTATTGCATTGCTGAAACTTTTCTTAGCTGAGATATTCTATTTTTAAAAAAATTGTTTCAACAAATGGTGTTGGAAAAACTGGACAGCCACTTGCAGAAAGTTGAAATTAGACCCATATCTTTATCCTTGCATGAGAATCAAATCAAAATGGATCAAGGAGCTAGGAATTAAACCAGCTACCTTGCAACTGATGTAAGACAAATTAGGTCCAACACTTCAGCATTTGGGAGTAGGCAAAGACTTTCTCAACATGTCTCCAAAAGTGAAGGAAGTAAAGTCAAAAATCAGCAAATGGGATGCCATAAAGCTAAAAAGCTTTTGCATTGCCAAGGAAATAATCAAAAGAGTCAAGAGGTTTCCTACGGAAATGGAGAAAATCATGGGCTATGATTCCTCTGACAGGGGCCTCATATCTAGAATCTACAAAATCCTCAAAAATCTCAACTACAAAAACACAAACAACCCAATCAATAAATGGGCCAAAGTGCTAAATAGAAACTTCTCAACAGAGGACATTGATCAAGCCAATGAATACACGAGAAAGTGCTCTAAATCTCTAGTAATCAGAGAAATGCAAATGAAAACTACATTGATCTCACCTCACACCAGTCAGAATGGCAAAAATGAAGAAAATAAACAATAACAG
>PVKS010053568.1:0-10364 GCA_004027875.1 Aplodontia rufa
TTATACAGTAGATCTTCTAGACTTATTACTCTTAATTGAAAATTATAAACTTTGATTAACTCTTCCCAACCACCCACTCCCCCTACCACTATCTGGTAAACAGCATTCTATTGTCTGCTTCTATAAGTTTGAGTATTTCAGAGTCTACTTATAAGCGAAATTATGCATTATTAAGCTTCTTGTGTCTGGCTTATTTCACTTAGCATAATGCCATCAAGTTTTATTTATATTGAGACAGATGATAGAAACTTCTCTCATAAAGCTGAATAGTATTGCATTCTCTATGTGTACGTGTGTGTGTGTGCGTGTGTATGTGACATTTTTTTTATCTTTTCATTCATGGATGGACACTTGAGTTTCTTCCATACCAATGTAGACCTGAACTTCTTTTAAAAAGTTTTAAAATAACAGTGTAATTGATCAGATATTTGATGCAGCAAAATAACCTGCACCAAAACTTAGTAGCCTAAAACAGCAGTTGTTTATCATTTCTCACATAGCGGCAATGCGAGCAGTGCCCTTTGGGAACATCTTCAGCTGTAACGTGGTGTCAGTTAGAACACTTATTTTGCTATATTCAACTGCTATTGAATGGGTCAGAAGGTCAGTGAAGGCTTTATTCACAAAATGGATGCTATGTATTCTTCCATGGAGCCTGTCCACAAAGATAGATTAATTTAAAGCATGGTCACCTCAGGGTCACTGGACTTCTTATATTAATTATAGATGCCTTCAACAAGTATACATTGTAAGAGGACAAGCCACAGGGTAGAAACACATATCAAGCCCTTTCTGGAATTATCTTACTAATATCCTGTTTGCTATTACATGTTGATGGTCAAATCCAGAGGCAATAGGTTTGGAGACTGTCTAAGAGCATGGGTAGCAAAGGTATAGTTCAATAGTTGCCACAAACAGAATTTTTTTTGTAAATACTTCTCAAAAAGAAAGAGCCTCATTTTGGAAAGTAGTAATTTTGCAAATAGTACAAACATTCAAGGAGAGCCTGGGTAAAAGCTTAAAGAAGACACTACAGTGGTGATTGCTGCATTGAGGTGGATAAAATGGCCTTCATGATCATAAGATTCCACATCAAAAGCGACTTCAAATTTTGAGCCCGACTAACTAGGGAAATAGTGAGACTATTAACAGTAATAAGACATTAGGCGGGACTCTCAGATTGGGAGGAAAATGATAAATGTGAATAAATTGCTTTTCTTTCCATAGAGAAGAAAGAGATAATGACCTTTATTCTTTGCTGTCTTAGGTTGGATGTCGATATAACTGAACTTCACAGTTGGATTACTCGCTCAGAAGCTGTGTTGCAGAGTCCTGAATTTGCAATCTATCGGAAGGAAGGCAACTTCTCAGACCTTAAAGAAAAAGTTAACGTAGGTTCTGAACTAAGTTTTAAAATTTTTTTAAAATTTTGTGTTGCTTGTAAAGTCTCTGCTCTTTTTTAAAGAGAGAGTGACAGTGTGTGTGTGTGTGTGACAGAGAGATAGAGGGAGAGAAAATGAGAAACAATTTTATTTAGTTTTCATGTGGCCTTCATTGCTCTGAGACTTCACTGTGTACAAGGTGCTGGAGTTTGAATTCAGGTACCCACACATGCCAGGCAAGTGCTTTAACAGCTAAGCCACTGCTCCAGCCCAAGTCTTTGCTTTTTTAAACCTATTTTTTAAAAATTAGAGGTGGTAGGGTAAAAAGCAATCTGATACAATACCCTTTATTATATGTTTAAAATGTATTTTTGATATTAGACAAAATCAAAGTTTAGCCTGGATAAATCTTTACAGATTCTGCTGTTACCAAAGTATTTTTCTTTTTTCTTTTCAAAGAGAGAGAGTTGGAGAGAGTGAGAGAGAAAGAATTAATTTTATTTATTTTTTCATCTGGCCTTTCTTTCTCTGACACTTAGTTGTGTATGTTGTGCTGGGATTTGAACCCGGGTCCTTGCTCATGCCAGGCAAGTGATCCAACCACTAAGCAACAGCTCCAGTCCCACCAAAGTGTTTATCCTGTATTGTCCTTAGTGTTTGTGCTATTTAGCTATCAATTAACATGAGCTTCTGTTATTTCCTCATCATGTATTTTTCTGTTACCTCAAGTCTAGGACTTAGAAAACTTGTAAAATAGAATAGAATAAAGTAGAAAACATTACACACTTTGAAATGCTGTAGCTACTTATGCATCATCAAAAAAGTTATTCTTTATAGTCATTAATAAATGTCATAAATTATAACAGGTTTACATTTCTCAGATATGTATGCATTTTGTTACCTTCATTAAAATATGTCTACCATCTCTCAATATTTACTTATGATGAAAGATCGTTTGCTTTTTTAATTCCTTTCTGAGACATTATAATTTTGACCTTCACAATAGGAAATTTTATTAATTTAATAATAGCTGTTTCGTCTTCAGGGAAATTATCAGACCTTTTATTTTTCAAGTTCAACAATTATAAAACATTCATTTTGATACATAATTGACAACAGTTTGAAGAGAATTTCTACAAGGCTGGATAAACAAAGAGAACAGGCCAAAAAAAAAAAAACATGTGAATGTCAAATAATTTTAGTTACAGGAATGTCACATGTAAAAGTATTAATTATATTGGCTTTATCTTTCCAGCATTCAATTCATGAACTATGATATCCATTATATTATCAAATACAACATTTCCTCAGATATAAGCTCATGTTTCCTACAGTATTAGAAATTTTGAAGAAAAACAACCATGAATAGCTTCTGGAAGAAAATAATGTATTTTTAGGCTGCTTGAATAAGGAAGATAATTTGTCAAAAGTTCTTAGAATTGACTATACTTTACACACTGGAAATTTATGTGAAGTTTCTTACTGACTTTAAGATATATGCTGCTATTAGCATTATAATAAACTATTATATATTATTTTAAGTAGTGGGAAATATGGCCAGGTGTGGTGGCACACTCCTGTAATCCCAGTGGCTTGGGAGGCTGAGGCAGGAGAATCACAAATTTGAAGCCAGTCTCCGCAATGTAGCAAGCCCTAAGCAACTTACTGAGACTCTAACTCAAATTTAAAAAAAAGGGTTGGTGATGTGGCTTAGTGCTTAAGAACCCCTGGGTTCAATCCCCAGTACTGAAAAAGAAAAAATGGGAAATCTGATATTAGTTTTAAAATTCAACTAAATAAAAAATAATAGTATAATTATGTATTATTGAACTATAATAGTGTTTATGATAACACAAAATTAGAATGTTTTTTCAAAGTATATTTATTTGAAAGTATAATCTTCATTACTATATTTGAAAAAAATTCTAAGCAGAAATTTTCCCAGAAAAAATACACTCATGTGACATATTCAACCACTAAAATTATGAATCACATTGGGTATTTTATTTGCTAATTAAAATACATCATTGATCTTATATATATAGTTATCTTTTTGTCATCCCATTTCTGTATCTTAAAACAGCTTCGATCAAGCATAAAAATTGAGTTCCAGAATTTCAGGAATATAAATTCAAAAATTATCTGTTATTATATAGTTACCTAGAAGCAATTTGCATTTAATAGATCATGTCAGCATGACAGACTGAAAGTGCTAAAAAATGTGTAATATTGTGTAAGTGGTTTTCTGATGTCTAGCGAGTCACCTTTATCAACTTGAACTCTCATTTTCTGAAATAACAACATCATTCTTAATTGCCTACTAAAATAGGACATGAAATGATTTACCTAGACATTTTCTTCAGGCTAAATATAATGTATATGTGTTAAAAATCCTTGAGAGGAATACATAGTAATGATGATGGATATACAGTTCAGGTGTACATTAATTTTATTAACTTCTTCCTCTGTCAGTTTATGTAAGTTATTTCAAACTCACAGGAGTCCCATTTCATGAACTTGAATGATATTAATTCATTTTTAGACATACATTAAAATGGCTACATATTTCCAAACTCTTCTTTTATTTGATTGCTCCATTCATTGATACCTTTCTAGTGTTTTAAGTGAATGACATTATCCATGGCCACTGTCAATTAAGTTTTGTGTATTTTCAAATATGAAACATTTAATGTTGGGCATAATTTCTTCTCCTCTGTTGATCACATTTTATTCCTATAAGTAAAAAACATGAACTTACTTGAAAGAGCAGTCCTGTGGGATCTTTCTAATCACAGTGTGGCCCCTGAACAATAAATATCAGCATTATCTGGGAGCTTGTTAGAACATAGAATCTCAGAACCAGGCGATTAGAATCTGCTATTTGTAAGGAAAGAAGTGAGTGGAGGAAATAGGAGAGTGTTGGTGGCTCAACAGTAACACAAGTTTATTGGGAGAAACCTGTGGAGGGGGCCCCAGAAGAGCCTGGGACCTGTCTTTTGCTTGTAGTAGATGTAGAGGACTAAGGAAAAAGAAAATTAGGGCATTGCTAGGGAGTTGTCAGAGAAGGATTCTCTCTTATGGAGTGTTTAGGGATTTTTTTTGTATGATGATTGAATATTGTAGGTGGGTCTGGGGTTTAGGATTAGTTGGTTCAGGGGTTTAGGGATAGGGGTGTACAGGGTTTAGGAAGTAGGTGGGTCCAGGGTTTAGGGAGTAGGTGGGTCTTGTTCTAAGATGGAGGATAAAATTCATAATGTCATTGCCTAGGTCAAAATGTTCTACCTAACATTCCTCCATTTCTATTTTTGTTTGATAGGAAAAGAGATGAGAGAGAGAGAGGGAGAGAAAGACAGACAGACAGAAAAGGATTGATGATGTCTCTTAAATTACTTCCTGCTGAGAGGGGACTGTCAGTTGAGGACTTCTGTAGGCATTGTTATTAAGAAATTCTAATAGAGCTCAGCAGGAGGATGTTTTGGACCCTGTGATCAGTAATGGCATTAACGGTCCTCTGTGAAAAGGAGATGAAGAAGAGCTGAAACAGAGGGTCCAGCAGCAAGACTGATAATTATGCAGATAATTAGGAAGAGGAAAGGAACTAGGCAAGTTCCTTCCCAGTTGTGAGTAAATGGATGTATTAATTCTGCATAGGAAGAAGATTCACTGGTTATAGTTGAAGCAGCCCGAAAGGTGATAGGAGACAACTTGTTTTGGCTGAAAGCAGGGTCCTGTAAGGAAATTTTAACAGGAACGTAGTGGGTGGCCACATTAGACTTGGAGGTATTTCACATTGTGGCTGACACCTCTGGGAGGAGCACTGACAGGGATGTTAGCTGGTAAGGAAAACTTTTTGGTCAGCATAAGAGGATAATGGAGGCAGGAATGTGAGAAGCTATGGTGGGAATTATAATCAATAGAGGCATTGAATTTGGTTAGAGTGTTCCTGCCAAGGAGAAGAGTTGGTCATCCAAGCATGAGTGGGGCCTTCTAGTCAGGCAGCCGAAAACAAAGGTTTTAGCCTAGGGTTTTAACCTGGAGGGGGTTGGATCCCATTCTCCAAGGTCCAGATTTCTATCTGCCTACAGATAATCTATCTCCTGTCTCAATTACCCCTCTGAAGAGATCCTTGACTGCTGTCGACATAAAAAGGCTATGACCATTCTAACTTCTTCATGCTGATAGAAGGTGTTGGCTGTGGTAGTCAGGGAAACTCTCTAGAGGCTGTAACTAGGGGCCTCAGTAGAAGTTGGAAGGCAGCTCCATGGAGGGTCATATTTCCATGATCGTCGCATGCATAATAGACTCTTGAAATTTTGTGTATCAGGGCAATCCAGAGATCCATAATGGTGTTTGGCAGGTGACTGGACATGATGTTCATGGTGGCAGGATAATACTAGAACAATAAATAACGCAACAAAACATCCTCTGCAATCTTTTAATACAAAAACAGCAAGTGTTATCAGTCAGCCTTTGAAGAGTGTTTAGTGTGTGGTCTGATATGTCCTTTATTTGTGAGTGGAGGACACTCAGGACCTTAAAAACATTAGTAGTGTTGTTAAAAACACATTTAATTGGGGCTAGAGCGGTGGCTTGAGGTTTGTAGTGCTTGCCTGGTACACATGGGGATGAGGGTTCAAACCCCAGAGCCATGTACACAATGAAGTGTTGGAGCAACAAGAGCCATATGAAAAACTAAATAAAATTGATTCTCTCTTGCTCTCTCTCTCTCACTGTCCTCTTTCTCTTTAAAAAAAAATTTATAATGGCATAATGGCACACATGTCCCATTGAGTTGGAGAATGTCATCTGATTTCTGTAATGTTCCTTTTTATTGGCATTACCTCTGTTAGCAGAAGGTTCCCTTCAGCTGTGTCACTTAGGACTCTTGGTTAAGTTAGTTAGGATTTTTATGTGCCACATTTTATCTTTTAGATTGATTGATCTGAGGGATAAATATTAGAACTATTTACCTGTGTGGGGACTGACTCAAGCATACATTTTGAGTTACATTAAAAGAATCATTGTCTCTTCTTAAATGTTCATGTATGGCTATGTTTTGGTTATAACTCTTCTACCAGCTATTTAAGGCCTAGTTGGTCAAAATTGACGTATTACCTATCTATTGGGTTCAGCTGAGATTCCTTAGGAGGCCACTCTCAAGGACATGTGAGAAGCCTCTTTGCTTCTTCAGCCACCGTCTACCACGTGTGCCATCTGTCAGGATGGGCCAGGGTCTATCTGACCATATGTGGCTTATCTTGGAAGCATCAGGGATATTTCCCTTTCTTTGCACACTGTGCAATTTTGGCTTTCTCTGGGGGTCTCACAGAGAAAGTCATATGATTGGGATATCATATGACTCGGAGATACAAGGCAGAGGTTGTACAATAGTTCTCTGGGTCCTGACTGACCCCAAAGCCCAGGGCCAAAATATTAACTGCTTTTCCTTGACTTTGGTCTTCAAGTTTTGGTTTTAAACATTCAGCAGGCCAGTTTCACCAGTCTTAAAGTGGAAGTACAGGGCTTTAACATTAATGTGTAGAGCATTATAGTAGCCCCTTTCATTTAGTTAGGGTCAGTAGCACTACTAGAAGTTAGTGTTGTATGTTATCTGTTCTATTGGTGATGGTGTGTCTTAATTCAGGTTTTTCTGTTATAATTAGTAGTTCTGAAAAATATTAACAGAAAGCTTTTATAAAGTTTATAAGGAAAATAAAAATGGAATTAATAAGTCCCAAAACATTTAGCTTGCAAAATAGCTTTAAATCAAGAAACATTTTCCTGAACATTAATGTCTTTGGTGTCAATTTTACCTCTATAAAGATCTCTAAATCTATCCTTTGAACACACCTTAAATAAGCTTAAGTTTAGCCTAGTTTTGAATCATCCTAACATGGAGTAGGGTGTTAGGCAAGGCAGAGCTCTTGGCAAATATCAACATTTAAACTTACACTAGTTTTCACATTGTCAACCTTCAAGCAAACTAAACTCTCCTTATTATAGTTTATAATGGGATATTTAATCATAAAACATTAAACAACATAAGTAAATTTCCAAAATAATTTGTTGTTTCATACCGGTCTGAAAAGATATTACTGCTGTAGACAACTTTAGTCTGGAAAAACCAATTTGGTGAAGTGCTCTCCCAAGTTTCACGCATCAAAAGATTTGTGTACCTGGAGGACGTGAACACACCTAATATACAAAGAAGTCAGTTATACCATCACAATCACACTGATGTCCTTATATTAACCAAGTTTATCCTTTTAAGCAAAATTTAGAACACATATAGTTTAGTAATAATCCAAAATAACAGTTTTTTATGTTGCCAGAGATGTCCCTAAATAATTAAACATGACACCTAGGATTGTCTTGATAGTTAAGAGCAGATCAATATTTTAAGAAACCTTTTGTTACATAGAGGTTCTGGCCTATCTCAATGCATCAACATTTGACCTTAGAAAAGAACCTAAAATAATGTCAATTGATTGTGCTAACCACAGACAACACAATCAGATACTTTTTTGAAATTTACCCTTCACAAACCTTGTGCTGTTGAACCAATTTAACATGAACCAAAAGTTAATTTTAATTGATGATCACTCATTTATCTATATGCCAATTTTGGTACTATGTAGACATGAAAAATGTAGACATTGCATAGATTTACCATATACAAGTGTGCACAAACAAACATAAAAATTGAAAGGAAACAGATGTTTTAGAGCTTTAAATTGCCCTTTGAATAAAGACAGCAAAAAAACAGCTAAAAAACTCTAGTTAGACAAAGCAGGACTAAACAAAATACATGGATTTAGGCACACAAGATCAACAGTGGAGATGAACTTGGGATTAGGGACTTGAGAAAGACATGGTGAAAGAATTGAGGAACAGTAAGACATGTACAGTAGCTGAGAGTAGCCTGACCACAGAGGTGTACATGTGGAAGAGGTATTTCTGCAGATAAGAGGAGAGAAAGCCAGTTTGTACACTAAGAAAAAGCACAGAGAAATGAGAGCTCCTTTGTCCATTTTACTCATCTTCCCATAGATTCCAGGTGCATCCCTTACAGGGAGGGTGAATGGTTGGGTTATTGCTAGTTCAAGGAATGAGATCCATGAACATGGGGTCAGACAGAGCAAAGGAACCGATTTTAGAGTAACAGAAAGAAAAAACTCAGGAAGGCATCCCAAGAGAAGGATGTCCTGAGGGGTTTGTCACTGAGGTGAATATGAAAAGTTGAGTAGTGGCAGCAGAGAAAGAGGTCTGATGTAGAGGTACCAGACCTGGAGTGGAGGGCTGGACATAGAGAATCTCGCACCACTTGCCATTGTGGAGGAGAGTTTAAGGTTTCTGAGAATTTGGGAGTCAAATGTACCATTTACAGGCCTATGACTGTTACTGTGCAGCTTATTTGAGGACCAAGCAATATTACAGAAGGACACCAGTCTTTTAGATTTGACTATGTCTTGGAGACCCAGGGTCTGGATATGTTTGAGAAGGCACCTCAAGGGAGTGTCTTGTGGAGGCTTTGAAAAGGATTGGCCAATGTTGGATGAAGTGGATTGAGGAGAGCCCCCAGAGTCTCTCACAAAGAGAAATTCCAAAACCAAGGGAAATTCCCACAGGAAATTGGTTTCTCTGGGTTTGTTCCCAGAACAACAAACAGAATGGCATGCAATTTTAAGTGTCCCCAAAGAATGCAGCTCATGAACCAGCCATTGGTGGTCTGGATTTCTGATACAGAGCACTAGAAAATTTTGGGAAGAACAGTATCCTCAGGGAAATAGTATTCCCAGAGAGAGAAATCAGTGTGGATTCCTGGAATCCAAAAGAGTCAGAGGAGGTCATTCACCCAATAAGCAATGATTAGTGATGGATGTGATGTCCAGCAATTTGGATGGTCTTTACTAAAGCAGCTGGAGAGAGAAGCGGTAGAAAGAGAAGGAAAAAGGAGAGAGAAAGAGAGAGAGACCGAGAGAGACCAGGTTAAGGTCAAATGAGAAACTTATAGAAGGGGGCCCCAGTAGAGTCTAGGACCCACCTTTCACTTATAGAATGGAGTAGATATAGAGGATTAAGGGAAAAGAAGATTAGGATATTGCTAGGGAGTTCTCAGGGAAGGATCTTTTCTTATGATGGAGTGTTTAGGGTTTCTTAGCATGATAGTGGAGTATTGTAGGTGAGTCTGGGCTTTAGGAATTAAGTGGGTTCAGGGTTTAGGGATTATTTAGTTCTTTTATAAGGTGGAGAATAAGATTCAAAATGGTGTTCTACCTAACACTATTGAAAAAGTTACACAAGTGATTTGTACGAACATAAATATTCAAGAAAAAATATTTTAGGACACAGTCTGGGGTATTAACAGAATTCTAGGTGTTCTATGTTTAATTCTGTGGATGTCATAAGTTTTAACTGAATTAACTGATTCTACCTACTCATATTCTTGAAGAGAATACATGATAATATAAATAAGTAATGAAATAACAAAATTGCCTAACCACAAGTCAATGTGATAGGTGTCTGAGAATCAGGAATTTGTACAAGATTCTCTTGAAATTCCTCTAATCAAGCTATTACAGTCAACAGGCCTTGAGTTCTTTCTAAGATTTATGCTTGCCTATACTAACCCCAAATACATTTTTTTACCAAGTTGCAGTGGGAAACTTCAGGTCAATTAAATATATCTTGTCTTCTATGTCTATCACCTGTGTTTATCTCCCAAAATATAGGTTCCTCTATTTATCTGTCCATTTTTCATCTTTGAGCCTCATTCCCTTGCTCTGTATTTTCCAACAGTCTCACTGTGAACTTTAAAACCCTTCTTTCAAGACAAATCTTTATGTCCTATATATTCTTTATTTTTTATTTGTTCAATATTGTCTTATATATTGGAGGGAATCATTGTGACATATTCATGTATACATTGATATTGACATAGTAAATTAAGGTCAGTTCTAATCCAGGATCTCCACCCCTTCA
>PVKS010053569.1:0-10364 GCA_004027875.1 Aplodontia rufa
ATATGCAAATCAATAAATGTAATTCACCACTTAAACAGAATTAAAAATAAAAATCATATAATCATCTCAATTGATGCAGAAAAGGCCTTTGATAAAATTCAACACCACTGTGTGCTCAAAACTCTGAAGATAGGGATCAAGGAAAGATACTTTAACTATGTAAGATCCATTTATGACAGACTCATAGTAAACATTATCCTCAATGGAGAAAGACTGAAAGCATTTCCACTGAATTCAGGTACGAGACAAGGCTGTCCACTTTCACCACTCTTATTCAATATAGTCCTTGAAACCCTTGCCAGAGCTATCAGTCAAGACAAGGAAATCAAAGGAATTCATATAGGAAAAGAGGAAGTCCAGTTGTCTGTATTTGCTGATGACATGATTCTATACCTAGAAGACCCAATAAGCTCAACCAGAATGCTTATAGGCGATTTCAGCAAAGTGGCTGGCTATAAAACCAATCAATCACTAGCTTTCTTTTACTCCAGCAACAAATCCACGGAAGAAGAAATCAGGAAATCTCTCTCATTTACCGTCTCCTCCAAAAAAAATGAATTACTTGGGCATCAACCTTACAAAGGATGTTAAGGACCTCTACAACGAAAACTATTAAACACACACACACACACAAAAAGAAATTGCAGAAGACCTGAGTAGATGGAAAAACATTCCATGCTCATGGTTAGGCAGAATTAATATAATAAAAATGGCCATTCTACCCAAAGCCCTATACAGATTCAATGCAATCCCCATCAAGATACCAATGTCATTCTTCATGGATATAGAGAAAGCAGTTCTCAAGTTCGTATGGAATAACAGAAGACCCAGATTAGCCAAAACATTACTCAACGAGAAGGAAGAAGTAGGGGGTATCTCAATGCCTGACCTGAAATTGTACTACAGGGCCATAGTAACAAAAACAGCATGGTATTGGTATCAAAACAGAACTGAAGACCAATGGAATAGAATAGAGGATTCTGAGATGAACCCCTATACTTTTATCTGATATTTGATAAAGGAGGCAAAAACATAGTGTGGAAGAAAGATAACCTGTTCAACAAATGGTGTTGGACAAATTGGACAGCCATGTGTAGACAATTGAAACTGGATCCTTACCTTTTGCCCTGCACAAAAATTAAATCAAAATGGTTCAAAGATTTAGATATAAAGCCAGCAACTTTAAATTTACTTGAAAAAGAAGTACGATCAACACTATAGGACATAGGGGTCAGCGATGCCTTCCTTAATAAAACTCCCATGGTACAAGCAGTAAAGTCAAGAATAAATGCATGGGATGCAATTAAACTAAAAAGCTTTTGCACAGCTAAAGAATTAGTCAAAATTGTCAAGAAAGGTCCTACAGAATGGGAGAAAATTTTGCTTGCTACACCTTGGACAGAGGGCTAATATCCAGAATATATAAAAAACTAAAAACACTAAGCACCAAAATCACAAATAATCCAATCAATAAATGGGCTACGGATCTAAAAAGAAACTTCTCACCAGAGGAAGTCCAGAGAGCCCACAAATATATGAGGAAATGCTCTACATCATTAGCAATAAGAGAAATGCAAATCAAAACTTCAATGAGATTCCACCTCACTCCTGTTAGAGTGGCAAAAATGAAGAATACAAACAATGACAGATGCTGGAGGGGCTGTGGGAAAAGAGGAACACTCTTACACTGCTGGTGGGACTGCAAACTGGTTCAGCCACTATGGAAAGCAGTGTGGAGAATCCTCAAAAAATTAAGGATGGAACCACCTTACGACCCATCTATCCCACTTCTGGGTATTTTCCCAAAAGATTTAGAATCAGCATATTATAGAGATACGGCTTCATCAATGTTTATAGCAGCTCAATTTACTATATCTGAACTATGGAACCAACCCAGATGCCCCTCACTCAACAAGTGGACTCAAAAACTTTGGTACATATATATATACATTGGAATACTGCTCGGTCATTAGAGAAAATGATATTATAGCTTTTGAAGCCAAATGGATGGAGATGGAAAAAATTATGCTAAGTGAAGTATCCCAATCTCAGAGACTCAAGGGCCAAATATTTTCTCTCATTTGTGGAAACTAGAATACAATCAGAAACAGTATGTTAGATGGCTAAACTAATATTAACTTCAACATGTATGAATTTTTACACAAATAGGGGGAACCTTGCCTAGGATACCTGGAGACATAGGGAGGAGGGCAGAGAGGGGGGAGGGATTCGGAAGGATATTTAGGAGACTGGAGGGAGGGAGTATGGGGGAATCAACTCAGAAGGAGATCTCTGACCTCCATGAGAAGTCCATTTAACACAGGGGTTCATTTGGGGGAAACATAGAACCAATGGGTACCCAAGGGGGGCATCCATGACATGGCATCAGCCTTGGCTAACTATGTGAATATACATTTGTTCTTGATTGTTTGATAATGATTCCCCCTCCATTGTAAGTCCATATTCAACTAATAAAAAAAGTGTCTTTAGCACTATTCCAAATGTGGAAATGATTTAGATAAATTCCTTGATTTATTCTGTCTCTTGAGCTGGAGTTTTCTTCCTTATCCTGTGTGTCTCTATGACGATTGTGCATCACCGAAGACCCAGCTTAGGCCCTGCTAGACATCTTCACTCTTCAGGTTGTGTTAGTTGCCTGCTGCAAACACATTCCTTCATGATTTCTTTTTTAATAGTTTTGAAATTTTGATTTTTTTCTTCTTACCATTTTGATTTCTATCACTTGAAATGAAAGCCAGTAATTATCTGCTGAGATGCCTGACTCCCCACTAGATATGAGCTTTCTGAGGATGGAAAATTTCTTATTCAACAGTGTACACAGCATATTCAAAGAAAATTATGAGTACAAGGGAGAAATGATATTCCAAATTCAGGGCATATGGTATGTACCCAATAATGTTTCCAGAATTAATATACATATACAAATGTCTTAGTTATTTTTTATGAGAGTGAGAGTGATAGAAAGAGAATCTTTTTTTTTCATCTGGTTTTTGTTTTTCCAACACTTAATTATGTATGTGGTGCTAGAGTTTGAACCCAGGTCCTTGTGCAAGCCAGGCAAGCACACTGTCACTGAGCCACTGCTCCAGCCCTAATGCTTTATTCTTTAACCCATAAATATTCACCATCTATTTGGTACCGTGTATCATGATACATTCAGTACCCTAGAGAGGAATAAAACTTTATTCTTAAATGAAGCAGTTTACAGGTTAATGAAGGAAATAAGCACGAGGAAAAATCAATATGGAAAATTTCATGATACAAAGTCTTTTAAGAGTGTTTTTGGAGTACAGTGGTAGAGTGAGTGTCAGGAAATTTTACTTGGAGTTGCTGAAAGTTGTTCATGAAAGTGAGCAAAGAGAAAGCGTTTCTTTTTTCTTTTATTGGTTCGACATAGTCTTACATATTGGAGGGAATTGTTGTTACATATTCTGGCACAGATGGATATTGACAAAGTAGGTTAAGCCTCATCCTAGTCCAGGATCAAGAAAGCATTTGTTAAGCAGAGAGTGTTGTGATGAGGAAAAGCCTGTGTCTCGGAAGAAACTTGGCGTATTTGGGATTTATGAAATCAGGATTTTGCTGCTGATATAAATTTATAGAAAAATCATTAAGTGGATGGAAAAGAACCTATTTTAACTGTCACCAAGTATCAATTTCAGTATGAAAGGGAAGCAGAGGAAGTTCAGTTTCCACAGTGATTAGAGATGACAAAGTAATCTTGGGAAACTACTCATGTCTACTTAGATATTAGTTGGGCTGGGTGGGCGGGATTTATCTAAATTCCAGGATTGTCCTTTATGAAAACTTTGAAACATGCACATTTTGTCGTTAGGAATGTAGTTGAAGCCCTTCTTCTCTGTGGCATTTCTCTAGACCTAGGAACTTGGTCAGTTCTGGGTGCCTTTTGTCACCTGAGGACAACTTTAATGGACAATGTTCCCACCAAGCACCCATGGTGATCTGTCTCTCCTCTCTCCTCTCATCCATCAGACAGGAGTATAGGAGGTGACTTGGAGTCAACATCAAGACCAGCAGAGAAATGGTTGCATATGCCATCCAATTTTAAGGCCAGAGTTTATCATAAGCAGCACAAATTATTGATAGCATTATGGCAGGGTGCATGCGTGCATGTTTGATTATGGAGTATGATCACATTATTTTACTTTTAATTGTCTTTTTTTTGTCTTTGCTATCACCTCAATTATGTCTTCACAAATATACTTCCTCTTTTTGTGACACGAGCTTACTCTTATTTCTGAGTTTAATTGTTTTGGGCATCCTTCAATTTCACATTCTTGAAAATAATGACAATGGGATGTCATTATGTAACGATTGATGAGTTCTCAGCTTTGCCAAGTAATTGTCTCCTATTTAGGTACTTTATTTTTTAAGTGTTATATGAAAAATAATTCTGGGTGCTAGAGAAGAACTGTAGTTCAGAGATGGTGACGGAGCTGACATTTGAACCCAAATCTTGCATTGTGTTCTGTGCAGCAAACCAAGCAAAAGAGCTAGTAGATGAAATTGTTGTTTAGAATCGTTGAGAAATCTGCAGTGTCAAGAGAGCTGGGTAGTGAAAGGTGGGTAAATGGTTTTTTTCTTTTTCAATAAGGAGGAGCATTCTTTGCACGATGGGTTGATTAGCTGGCTGTCAATCCTTGGAATGAGGAGATGGATAAGATGACCCGGGAGAGCTTTTTACAAGGAAATAACATTGCCTTTCTGATCCCCTGCACTATCAGAGCTTCTGGTTCATACCTCTAGTGGGAGAGAAGTGAGCCCCTGAATAGGAAGCCAGCACTCATCCTAGAGAGCTAAAGTTTCAACAAAATGATAGATTCTTCACATGTGCGTGAAAAGATAACAAAACCGAAAACCACCATGACTGCTGTCTTTCTGCTGCTCCTTTCTGTAGCTTTCTGAATTTGTTTATTTTTGACACAAGATCCACTTCCCTTTCACCTATCCAGAGTCACAAAGACCCTCTGGATCACAAAGCAGTTCTCAGATGGCATCTTAGTTTTTATTTGAATATAATAGAAACTGATAAAAAATTTCCCTTTTGTTTTCCTACAAAGCAGTTTTTTTAAGTGACATAGTCTGATTATTAAATTTTGAACCATAACAGCAGTGTATCTAAAATTACACTATAATTATGTGCTTATTTATCTGTCTCTCCCACTAAATTGGGAACACCTTGAAGGTTGGAGTCCTGTGTCATTTGTTTATGATTTGAAATGCATATAACAGTGCCTGCACCTAGCAAATTGCCCCCAAATGCTTGGCCACATAGAATTATTAATTAATTAATTAATTAATTTATTCATTTGTTCACACATATTATTCAATCTTTCTGAGTTTTACTTTCCTTACTTTTCATTAGGATAGCAACACAAAAAGGACCTAGCAAATTATCAGACATATAGTAGAAACTCAATTGCCAGGAGCCAGCCCCAGCAGAACTCTCGGGTTCCCGAAGGATGAGTGGAGTCGGCGCGGAGGAACATCTTGAACCTCCAGGGCAAATTGCAAGCAGACACGGTTCCCTGCTTGAGCAAAATGCCTTCTGATCTTTATTGTGATGTATTTTTATACAGGTAGCAAAACAATACTTTCATTAACTGTTTCGTTACATTTGACTTCTTTTTAAATTTCTTGTAATCCCTGTCATTAGCCATCAATACAACATACTCCCTTGACACATTAATCACAATGTTTCTTTTCCTTTTTCTGTAAATGTCTTTTTTGAGACATTATACCCTCTATCTGCATTACACTTAAAGAGTACATTAAGGTCAGCTTTCTATATTTACTCAGAAGTTTTTGCACAAGAATTTTACTAGGAAATTTTCTTGCATTTGGTAATACAGTATTGTCCAGCTTTAGTGCCCTTTTCCAAGCAAGCAATTAGCATTGCATTACGGTTCTAAATTAACTAAAATTATGCTATTGTCACCTTACTCTTAGTAACCTTACAAAAATAGTTATGTGTTCTAAGAAGTAGAAACAAACTATTTAAAAACAAAGGCAAAATGAGAAGTAGAAAAACATCGTGTTCCTTAATCACTCATATAGTATGCAGTGTGGACACCTGATTTTTAGATAATATATGTGTAACTGTTTACGTATGCTGTTTCTTTGTTCCTTTTTCCCACATCACCAAGGTAGCCCCTGACGTCCAAGTCTCTGAAGAAATGGCAGGTGCTGAACATTAGTCCATTTGCCATTAATATTAGTATTCTCCACTTTCATTGTATATTCCTGTAAAAAGCAATGTTGGGTCTGTGGATGGAGGGTCTTAATAATTATTTATTTGGGCTCCTCTAGGTGGATACCACAAATGTCCTGCAATATTATAGGCTATATAAGGTGGTCCCTGTACTGTGGGAACAGCAAATCTCCTATTATGTCTTTGATTGTTTAACTGGTAAAACATTAACAGGACTAGATGTAATCAACATGGGTGAGAGTGATTCCTGTAAATGTAATTTTCTTAAGAACTTTTCAAAGTTGGATTTCTGATTATCTGGGCTTTTTAGTGTGGTATTAATACACTTTTCAAAGGCATTTCTCATCTTCCCTCAGACTCCGCAGACCTAATGAAGTATTGTTACTTTTACAACGGTCTATCATCAATAACAAATTTTTCTGGAAATTTGATCTGCAAATGCATAGTAATAAGTATGATCATTATAAGAAAACATCCAATTGCTAAGGACAGATAACAGTGGAAATTTCCTGGAATGGTGGCCTTGCCAAGCCCTTCCCCATGCCTGGACCTTGTCAATCAGCATGGTGGAAATGGTCCCTGCCACTCAATAAATGATATGACATTCTTTCTGTCTTCTCAGAGATGCAACTCATCAAACCAAAGAATTAGATATTATTTAAGGAAGATGAGTGTTCTGCAACCACATCCTCATCTGTTTTAAACTCATCTGTGTCAGGTTCAAGTTTACCTGCCTATATATCCCAATTCTTGCCCAGGGAATAGCAGGAAAAGGCTTTCTGCAGCCCTCTGCTTTCTGTGTCTTATGCGAACGTGATTTGTGTACAGACTACAGCAACCTTGTTACTCTTGCTGGGTGAAGAGAGCTGTAAATAACCTCTACCTTCCAGACATGATTTGTTCTGGTCCAGGCCCCTTTTTTATTCATCCTTGGTTAAACATTCTCCCTTCTAATGACTGTATGTGCCCCTTTTTTGCTTCTGAGTTCATCAAAGGACATTATTACTCATTTTCCACTTTGATCAGGGAAGCTCAGAAGTGTTTAATGGAAATATAATAAAATATCACACGTCACTAATATAGTCAAATCAGTGCATGCAATTTGAAATCTTATCAATGCATTAAAGAACTTCATTTCAGTCCTATTTTTAAAAGGCCAAACTCATTAATAAAAGGTCTGTGATTTTTTTTTTTAAAGAATGGCTTTGCTTATCAGGATACTGAGAGCCTAAATCTTGAACTTGATTAAAGAATTCAGGTCCATTGTTCCTTGTCTGCAGTTTTGAAATTCTCCAAGCTCTGACATTACCTAAAACTGTCTGTAACTTAATCAGTGACAAAATTCCAACTGAACTAAAGATAAGTTATTTATTATTTCTCTTCATCCTACTTGGGATGAATATTTCATGAAAAATATATCAATGCTTGATTACTGATGCCCCAGGCCCTACTGCAAACATTATTTAATATATAGTCAATGTTCTCTCCGACTGTCTTAAAATCTGAAAAGTCTGGGTTTTTAAACATACTTAGTCCTGAGAGTTACCAAACTTGATTCTAGGGGTGTTACTTGTGTGGAATTAAGTTTCATCATCTTTATGTTGGTTTTAAGGAATATTCAAATTAGTTGCTCCCTACAAAAATTTTAATGGATGAGGTGATATAATATCTGGGATTTGTTCAAAATAATATGGGAGAGAGGAAGTGGGTGTCAAAAACTTTGAAGACCTCAATACTTACCCTACTTGCAAGCTCATAAGGTAGTCCAATAGTTTCATGGATACTCACAAAAGACACAATATTTTTGAGTCAGAGAAAAAAGGACTTTATTATTCACAGACCAGCAAGTAGCATGAGTTTTATGTTCACATCAGATCCCTTATGCTTTCCAAGTCCTATGGGAGCAATGTGAAATGGCCCAAGTGGACTTCTACAATGGGTTCACATCACAGAGGGGGAACCTTGAGCTTTGAGATCCTAAATCTTGTATACTGGACATGAAGTGCAAACCTGAGAGACATTGCCTTAGAGGGAGACATGGTCTTTATTATAATATTTTCAGTAAACAAATCTGCCTTCTGTTCTGAAAACAGACAGATGGTGTCTCATGCAAGACTCTTTGCTATATAGATAGCCTTGAAAAGACAGTCCCTAACAAAGGTAGTCCCTGTGCTCATAAGACACACATAAATACAGGAGACTCATGCAGAATTGTGTTCCAACAGTGGTAGTGGTGGTGCAGTGGGGGAAATAAATGAACTTCTTATTCCTCTATACCAAGTGCTGCCCCCTCTCCAATTTCCCATTTGTTTCCAGAGAGGTCATTGTTGTGACAGTTTGCTGTGTATTCTTCCAGGCTGATTTCTATAAATTTACATACATTAACATAGAAAAGTACAAATATAGTTTTTAAAAACATAAATGGGATTATACTATGTCTGCCTTTTTATACCTTGTTTTTTTCATTTAAAAGTTTCTTGGATATATTTTGATTTAAGTATATATGAAAATTTACATTTTTAAATATGTTGCACAACATTCATAGAATGAATATATCATATTGCAAATATCCAACTTAAGCTCCTCTTTCACTGCTGCTAAGAATTTTTCATGTTTATTATGAACACATATCATGACTATGTTCTGCACCAGATAATCTTCATGGACCAATTCCTGCCCACTTGGGTCTATAATCTAAGATAACCTTGACTCAAACATGTATCAAGAATGCATGCTGGTGGGGTGTATGGAGCAGGGCTCGGCGGTTATGGTGTTTGCCTGGCATGGGCGAGTACACGGGTTCAAACCTCAGCACCCATGCACACAACTAAAAAGTGTCAGAGCAACCAACGAAAGCCATGTGAAAAACTCAATAAAAATTGATTCTCTCTCTCTCTCTCTCACTGTCCTTCTCTCTTTAAAATAAAAAAAGAATGCATGCTCAGGGCTGGAGCAGTTGCTCAGTGGTTTCTGCGCTTGCCTGGCATGCAGGAGGACACGGGTTCGAACCCCAGCACCACGTACACAATGAAGTGTTGGAGCAGCGAAAGCCACATGAAAAACTAAATAAAATCGATTTTTTTCTCTCTCTCTCTATCCCTCGCTCTTAAAAAAAAATGAATGCATGCTCTTTATGTATGAAGAGTTTTCAGTCGTTTTTTTCTTTTTTGTACCAGGAATTGAACTCAACGGTGCTTAGCTATTGAGTCACATCCCCAGTCCTTTTTATTTTTTTTTTTATTTTGAGAAAGGGTTTAAGTTACTGAGGATCTCACTAAGATGCTAAGCTTAGTTTTGAACTTGTGATCTGCCTGTCTCCATGTCCAAGTTGCTGGGATTACAGATGTGCACCAGCACACCCGGTAAGAGTTTTTATTTCTTTTAAAAATTATTTTTGCTGGATGCAGTGGTGCATGCCTGTAATCTCAGCAGCTTGGGAGGCTGAGGCAGGAGGATTGCAAATTCAAAGTCAGCCTCAGCAACTTAGCAAGGCCCTGAGTAACGTATTGAGAACCTGTCTCAAAATAAAAAAATAAAAATAAAAAGGGTTTCAGATATAGCTTGGTGATAGAGTGCTTGCCTATCACAGGTTTGAGCCCCAGCACTACCAAAAAAAGTTTTTCAAAGATATGTTATCTATTTCACAAGAATAGCTGTTAATTACAGAGGCAGAAGAGAATTCTATTTTAAATGGCAAGTTGTTGTTTTAATAAAAGATTGTCTTGGATCAGACTGTTCTACTAATTTTTTCTGGGGCATTTCACTAAGCTGTGCTTCTACAGGTAACCTTGCTCTCGTTTTTAATTCTTTACTTTTTGTAGTGGTGGTAGAACTGGTGAACAATGGAGCATAGCTTAAGTTTAGAGATGTATAAAAATATGGAAATTATTTTGAAAGATCAATAGTCCCTCATATCTATCTCCGAATTGCTCCAAGGAACTGACAATAGCAATTATTTTAACAGCTTTATTGAGATACAATTCACATGCATAATTTTATCTGCTAAAACTGTAAAATTCAACAGTTGTTAATATATTCCCAGAGGTGCAACCACCACCACAATCTAATTTTAGAACATTTTCATTATCCCCTAAAGATACCCTGAGCCCTT
>PVKS010053570.1:0-10362 GCA_004027875.1 Aplodontia rufa
AAGATATCACCTTATGCCAATCAGAATGGCAAAGATGAAGAAAATAAACAATAATAGATGCTGGAGGGGCTGTGGAAAGATAGGCACACTAACACACTGTTGGTGGAGCTGCAGACTGGTACACCCCTCTGGAAAGCAGTGTGGAGAATCCTCAAAAAACTAGGGATAAGCCCACCTTACGACCCAGATATTCCACTCCTGGGTATCTTTCCAGGGGATTTAGAATCAGCACATTATAGTGACGGAGCAATATCTATGTTCATAGCAGCTCAATTTACTATTGCTAGACTATGGAAACAATCCAGATGTCCCTCACTGGATGAATGGATCCAAAAACTGTGGTACATTTATACCATGGAATTTTACACAGCAATTAGAAACAATGATATTGCAGCCTTTGAAGGTAAATGGATGGCTATGGAAGAAATTATGCTGAGTAAAATCAGCTTAACCCAGAGAACTAATGGTTGATTGTCTCCACTCATCTGTGGAGATTGGGACTAGACCCTGGCCAGTGAGAAAGTTGGTCTATTAACATGCGTTAAATATAGAAAAGATGTAATGCTATACAATATAATCCTTTTTTAGAGATATTGTGAGAAGGGGAAGGGAGGGATAAGGGTAAGTAATTGGGGGACACTTCTGGGGGTAATTGTAATATCCAGAATCTATATACATTTTATATTATTTTGTTGAAAACTTGTATGGTTGTTCAAAAATAAAAAAATTAAAAAAAAAACTTGTATGGTTTTTCAAAAATAAAAAAAAATTAAAAAAAGAACCGAGAGCTAGGATATAACTCAGTGGTAGAGTATTTGCCAAGGTTCAATATATATGTACATACACACAGATACATAAATATATAAATATATATGTATGTGAGATAAGTGATATTGAGAACTCAATGGGTGAGTTTAACACAAGATTAGAGAAAGGTGAAAAGAGAGTGAATGAATTATAAGGTAGATCAAAAGAAAATATCCAGAATGAAGTATAGGGGAGAGAAAATACTAGAATACACAGAAAAGTATGTAAGATATATAAGGGATGCTGAGAAAATATCTGTACGTTTACTATGGGCTGAATGTTTGTCTCTCCCCAAAATTCATATTTTGAACCCTATCAGTATGGTGGTATTAGGAAGTGAGGCCCTTTCTTTGAGAGTTGATTAAATAGTGAGGTCAGGCCCCTCATGAATGAGATTAGTTTCTTTATAAAATAGTCCCATGGGAGCTCATTCATCCCTTCCATCCTGTGAGGATAAAGCAGGACGTGGACCCTCACAAAACACCAAACCTGCCTGTGCCTTGATCTTGAAATTCCCAACTTCCCAAACTATCAGCAATACATATATATTGTTTAAAAGTCACTGAGTTCGTGGTATTTTGTTAGACCAGCCCAAATAGACTGAACTAAGACTAGGTTGCAACTGAATTTATAAAAGAGAGAAAATAAGGCCAGGCACAGTGGTGCCCACCTGTAATTCTAACTACTAAGGAAGCCTGAGGTAGGAAGACCTCAAGTTTGAGACCAGAGTTAGCAACTTAGTAGACCCTGTCTCAAAGTGAAATAAAAATAATAAATGGAATGAGGATGTAGCTCAGTGGGAAAGAACCCCTGGATTCAATCCCATTACCAGAAAAAGAGAGAGAGAGAGAGAGGGATGGAGGGAGGGAGGGAGAAAAGGTGGGAGGGAGGAGAATAATGGAGGAACAATATACAAAGATATACAACAGAGAAATTTTCAAAACGGGAAAAATCAACAAGTCACAGATTCAAGTACTTTTAACCCCATTGAAGAGAAAAATTAAAGAAAACATGAACTAAATACAACATGGCAAAAGGGCTAAAACTCAAAGACAAAAAGAAAATAAAAAACAGTAAGAGAAAAAGGCAATTTTCTGCTGGATATGGTAGTACAGACCTATAAATCCCAGTGACTTGGGCGGCTGAAGCAGGAGTATCAAAAGTTCAAGACCAGCCTGCACTACTTACCAGGACCCTCAGCAACTTAGTGAGAACCATCTCAAAATAAAATATAAAAATGGCTAAAATGGCTGGAGATGTAGCTTGTGGTACAGCACCTTTGGTTTAATCCCCAGTACTGCAAAAACAGGCAATTTCCTTCATAGAAGCAAATAAAAAAAAATCAGCTATTTCCCAGCAGGTATAAAGGAAGCCAGTAGGCAATAACATGATATCTTCAAAGTTCTGAAACAAAAAATCTGCTAACCTAGAAAAATTATCAATATCAGACACATACTAAAGAACATGTTATTAGAATAGAAGGAAATTATCCCAGATGGAAACTTGAGAAGGAATTAAGGAATGAAAAGTAATTTAAAAAGTAAACATAGAAGCAATCCAAATGAATTTGGCTATAAAACGACAGTGTCTTGTGTGGACTAAATGGCTGTGCAATTTAATGGTTAATTTCACTCAGCATAATGTCCTCTCGATTCATCCATGTTGTCACAAATGGCAGGATTTCCTTCTTTTTAAAGTCGTAATAGTATTGCATTGTGTGTATATACCATATTATTTTATCCATTCATCTTTTGTTGGACACTTCAGCCAATTCTATACCATGGCTGCAACAAACATGGAAGTACAAATATCTCTTCTATATGTACATTTCATTTCCTCTGGATATATAACCAGTAGTAGAATTGTTGGATCATATGATGGCCTTTCTTTTTACCTCTTCATCAACACCTGTGATCTTCCTTCTTTTGTGGGGAGGGGGGCTTTAGGGGAAGGGCGAGTACTGGAGTATAGAACCCAGAGCCTTGTGTATGCTAGGCGAGTGCTCACCACTGAGCTATATGTATCTTCAGTCCTTTTTTAGTTTTATTTGGAACAGGGTCTTGTGAATCTCCTGCCATAGCCTCCTGAGTCACTGGGATTACAGATGTCCACCAACTGTACCTGGCTCTGTCATTTTTTTCATAATGGTCATTATAATGGATATTAGGTGATAGCTCATTAATGGGCTTTGATTTGTATTTCCCTGATAATTAGTGATAGTGAGGATTGTTTTTCATATACTTATCATATGTCTTCTTTTGAGAAATGTTTATTCAGGTGCTGTTTCCATTTTATAATAGGATTATTTGTTTTCTTGCTATCGAGTTGTTTGTACACCTATATTTTATATATTAATTCCATATGGTATGCAACTATATTATTACACTCTATAAACTGTCTGTTCACTCTCTTGTTTCCTTTGCTGTGTGGAAACTTTTTGATTTGATGTAATCTCATTGTTCTATTTATGCTTTTGTTTCTGGTGCTTTTGGGGTCATATCCAAAAAAAAAATCACTGCCCAGAGTGATGTCATGGAGCTTTCCCCCTGTGCTTTCTTCTAGTATTGGTATGGTTTCAAGTTTTACACTAATCTATTTTGAGTTGATTTTTATAACATATGAGATAAGGATCTAACTTCATTATTTTTAATGTGGATATACAGTTTTTCCTAAGCCATTTATTGAAGAGATTGTCCTTCTCCCATTGTGTGTTCATGGCAATTTTGTCAAAAAATCAATTGAGGGTAAATGCATGGATTTATTTCCTGGTTCTCTATTGTGTTCCATTGATCTATGTGTCTATTTTTATGCCAGTACCACACTGCTTGATTACTGTAGCTTTGCAGTACATTTGAAGTCAGGTAAAAGCTTTGTTTTTGTTGTTATTACTGCTGTTTTGATTTTGGTTTGGTTAGGGGTTTTTAGGTATTTTGTTTTTGCTTAAGATTGCTTTGGTTATTTGAGATCTTTTGTGGTTACACACAGATTTTAGCACTGTTTTCTTCAATTTCTATGACATGTTATTGGAATTTTGATGGAGATTGCACTGAATTAGCAGATCTCTCTAGGTAATATACACATTTTAACAATATTAATTCTTCCAACCTATGAACACAAGTAATTTTTCCATTTCTTTGTGCCTTCTTCAATTTCTTTTATCAAAGTTTTATAGTTTTCAGTGTACAGGTCTCTCATCTCCTTAAATTTATTCCTAAGTATATTTGGCATATATTGTCTAAAAGTCCTATATCCAGTAAGATATCAAATATAGGATTTAAACCTTCCCCAGAGAAAAATGATTTCACCAATTCTACCAAACATTTAAGGAAGAAACATCACCAATATTATATAAACTTTTACTGTAAAAACTGAAAAAGAAACATTTTTCAGCTATAAGTACAGCATAACCTTGATATCCAAACTTGATAATAAAAGAAAATTGTATGCTAATCTTACACATAAATATAGATACAAAGACCCTAAATTAAATGTTAGCAAAATAAATCCAATCATATATAAACTGAATCAGACAGTATGAATAAACAGGTTTATCCTAGAGTGCAGGTTTGGTTTAATACTATATTCATTTTTTTAAAAGAGAGGGACAGTAAGAGAAAGAGAGAGAATCAACTTTATTTAGTAATACCATATTCATGAAGGAGAAAATCATATTGTTATTTCAGTACATACAAGAAAACCATGTGACATAATGATACAGAAGATCATGAATAAAACAAACTCTAAGTGATCTAGGGCCAGAAGATAAATTAATAAAGCTCATCTTTAAAAAGCCAATAACAACAAAAAAACTATGAGCATCATACATAACAGTGAATTGTTAAAAGATTTCCCTCCGAAATTGGGAAAAGAAAAACGAAGCCTTGCTATCACTACTTATTTTATGGTCCTGGGGATTGAACTCAGGGTCCCTCCACCACTGTGCTACATTCTCAGTCCTTTTTAACTTTATTGAGACAGGGGTCTCACTAACTTGCTGAACCTGGCCTTGAACTTGAGATCCTTCTGCCTCAGTCATTGGGATTACAGGCTTGCGCCATTGTGTCCAGTTTTGCTATCACTACTTCTATTCACCATCATTCTGCATAAGAAAACCAGTACAATAGGTAAGAAAGAAATATCTTGAAATATATAACTTGGAAAGAAAAGGAATAAAGATTTTTTAAAGTTTATCATTTTTCACAAGTAGTTTGATAGTATTTGTGGAAAAATCCAAAGAACAAACAGATAAATGATTAAGATTAATAAATAAATTCAGCAGTTTCTGGATACAAAGTCAATATATAAACTAAATTTTTAGACATCACCAAGAATCAATTAAAATTAGATTTAAAATTATACAGCCCTCCCCCCCATGTTGGGTTTTCTATGAAGCATAATGAAAAGAATATCATGCAGGGCTTTTATTAGAAAGTACTTATGGGATCAACACATGTGCAAGAGAAGGGAAAACGTCAGTCCCCAAAAGCCCTAGCTAATTTCATAGTGAGCTCTTGACTAGTTATGGACCTTTGAAGTTTTCCCAGTTTAAGAGAAAGGGAAAGGAATTTATAGTTCACATTGGTTTGTCATTGAATACAGACTGCACAGGAAGAGGTTTCTCCTTGGGTGAAACAGCTTTCCTTAACCAAGGAAAACTCAGAAGTATACTATGCAGAGTTCTGACTTCAAAAGTTGACAGAATAAATCCTGAATTCCTGAAGTGGGATTTAAGTGGTGGTTCACAATATCTACCATAGATACCATCCACAATGGCACCAAAATAAGTAAAAAAAAAAAAAATTGAATAATAATATATCTAACTAAAGCTTTGTAAACCCTTTATATGTAGAAGTAAAAATATATTACCAAGAAAAACTAAAGAAGAGCTGCATAAATGGAGAAATATACCATGTGCATGGATCCAGAGGCTGAATATTATAAAGATGCGCATTCTTCCTAAATTAATATTTAGATTCAATGAAATCTCTATAAAAATCTCAACAGGTTTCTTTTTAAAGTCTTTTTTGTGTATGTGCATGAAACATGAAAAGCTGATTCTAAAATACCATGGAAATATAAAGAGCCAAAGTTTAAGAATATTCAAAATACTTTTAAAGAAAGGGAACAGGGCTGGAGCAGTGGCTTGGTGGTTATGGCACTTGCCTGGCAAGCACGAGGATGTGAGTTCAAACCGCAGCACCATGTACACAATGAAGTCTCGGAGCAAGGAAACCCACACGAAAAACTAAATAAAATTGATTCTCTTTCTCACTCTCTCACTCTCCCTCTCTCAAAAAAGGGGGAACAACTTGGAAGGACTTGCTTTTCCAAATATTAAGAGCTCATTATAAGATCCCTTGATAAAGACTGTGGTAGTTGTGTGCTGTGGTTTGTCACTCAATGATTTAGGTGTTGTAGGGCTGATCTGCAGTGTAACAGTGCTGAGATGAGAGAATCTTTCAGAGGTGGGACTTAGTGTGAATTGGGTCATTGTTGGTACTGCTTTCAAAAGAGTGATGCTTTTCTTGAAGACTGAGTTAGTTATCACTAGAGTAGGTTGTCATGCAGTGATGCAACTGCATGCAAATTTGCCCTCTTCTGCAAGTAATCATTTCTCTTTCCATTTCTTTGCCACGTTGTGACTCATTCAAAGGAGACCTCATCAGAGCCAAGCAGATGCTGGTACAATGTTTTTGAATGTACAAAACTGTGAGCTTAATAAACCTCTTTTTTTTATTAAAAACCCAAATCTCAGTTATTTTGTCATAGCAACAGAAAACAGACCAACAGAATAGAGCAAATCATTCAAAATCAATCTTGCATGTACTACAGGCACTTGATTTATGACAAAGGTGATGATGTAGAGAAGTGGAGAAAAAGTCTTTATAATGAATGGCCCTAGGTCAGTTGAACATTTATATGGAAAGAAGTGGAACTTGAGCTCTACATCTCACCATACACAAAAGTCAATTCTAGGTGAATTGTATGCCTGAATTTGAATGGCAAAAAAGGATAAAGCTTCTAGAGTATAATACAGGAGAATATATACATTTAAGAAAATATTTCTTAAATGAAACAATAAACCATAACCACAAAAAATACTGAAAAACATTCACAATTAAAATTAAAGACTTCTGTTCATCAAAGTATACCGTAAAAAAAGATAAGCCACAGATTTGAGAATTGTTTGGAAACATAAAAAATACAAAAATAGTTCATAGCCAAAGCAAATAAAGAATTCCTACAAATTTATAAGAAACAATCTATAAGAAATGGACAGACAACTTGACAGAAACAAGCAAAAAAATTGTACAAGCTCTTCACAGAAGATATTTAAACAGACAACAAACATATGAAAAAGAGCACAACCTCAGTAGTCTTCTGAGAAATGTCAGTTAAAATTATGAGATATTATTGGTTCAGCTCCCCTGGGTTTGATCCCTGATACAAAACACACACGACAACAGCAACAACTGAATGATGTGAATAATAGGAATTCTCACACATTGCTGTAGAGAATATACATTACCAATAACTTAGAAAGACCATCATTATCAATACTTTCAAAAATATGTGTTCCCAGTGACCCAATAATCCTAATCCTATGTATATACCCAAAAAAATCAAATACATGTAACCAAAGGACATGTATAATAATATCCAGTACAACATTTCATAAGTTCGAACTGGAAAACATCCACATATTCATTATTAAGACAAAGAACATATAAATTATAATATATTCAAACAATGAAAAATATAAATACATAAAAATATAAGTAAAAAACTATAGCTGCATGCAACATGAATGGATATCACAAATGTAGTATTGATCAAAAATGCCAAAACCAGACAAATACAGTGTTTGATTTCATTTATATGAAGTTCAATATGGACAAGACTATCTATGATATTAGAAGTCAGAATAATCATTAATTTTTGAAAGTGAGGATGACACTGTGATAGGAATAGGGCAAAATTAGAGGTTGTGGGATGCTAGCAATGTTCTATTTCTTGACCTGGGTACCAGTAATGCATGCTCACTTTGTAATAACTCATCAAACTGTACACTTATGATGTGTGCACTTTTCTGTATGTGCATTATGCATCATTACAAAAGGAAAGAAGGCAACAAAACAGAGAACTAAGTACTGGGAATTTATAGAGGAGTCAGATAAAGACAGTCTTCTATGGGGGCTGCCCTGCAGGAAAAGCAAGTGGTTTCTCTTGGTAATATTCTTGGGAATTAAGTAGCTTCAGAAGTTCTATAGTATAAAGAGACCTTCTCCATAAGATAGTTACAGATCATTTTTTATAAGATCTAAGATGGAAAGGAAAAGATATGATACCTAAAAACAAATAAAACATTAAACAATATATTACAGAAAGCTTTCTGCACCCTCTTAGAGGTAAGGTGTGAAAATGGGAAGTGAATCACATGGTTTGGGCTCTTCTCCATTTCACTTTCTAATTATTTTAGAAACCAGTGAAACATTACCAGTGGAACTATTTACTCACCTAAGCATAGCTGACAGTTCACAGGCTTAGCAAGACCTGAGGAAAACAGGCCTGTTATATAAGGAGAATATCCTTGTTTTACATAAACATCTCCATAGTCCCAAAACAATATTCAACTCAACAAGTATTGGAATGTCCTAACTATAACTAGTACTGTCAGGCATTGTGGAAAAAGACATAAAAAGAATATATTTCTGAGGAGTTCCAATGTAAAGATACACGATTTATTTAAAAAAAAAAACAATAGCAATAACAATTGGAGAATGATCCTAAGACAGTATATGGCAAGTGGCTTGCAGGAGTATGGAGTTAAAGAGATAGAAAATAATATGGGAATAATGAAGCCAACTGATCAAAAACCTTGAATTTCACATTGAAAAGACTAGATTTAAACCCATAGAAAACTATTTCATCTGCATCCCACATCTCTAAAACAATTTGTGGTTCATTCATTATGCTCACCTTGAATTACCTAGTTCTTTTCTTTTCCTTTCCTTTTTTTTGTTTTGTTCTGGGGATTGAGCCCAGGGGCACTTTACCACTGCACTACATTCTCAGCCCTTTCTTATTTTGAGATATAGTCTAAATTATTGATGGTCTTGCTAAATTGCTAACTCTGGCTGCAAATTTGTGATCCTCCTGTCTCAGTCTCCTAAGTTGTTGGAATTACAGGCATATAACACCATTCCTCGTACACCTAGTTATTTTCATGATCAATCAACCTTAACATAAGTAATTATCACATCCGGATACACTAATGGTCAATCTAGATATACCAATAAGTGTTTTGTAGAATGTTAAGGTTGACTCCTTTGACATCACCCCAAGTAATTAGGCACATACCCCAAATATCCCTAATAGTACTAAGTTCTTATTGACTTAACCATACTTTAGACTATCATTTAGGGCAATGACCTGAAGGAGATACAACTTTTATCTCCGTTCCAAAATAATTTTCAGACATTAAATGATATCTAATACTTAACCTTGTGTCTGACACATCAGACTTTCTATTTATTGAGCTGAATTGTTAAATGACACCAACATATTAACCACACTCATCTCTCACATGATTTGGAAGACTTTGATCTATTTCTCTCTCCACCTCTCTCTCTCCTCAGACTGAAAAGACAGGTAAAAAACACAATCATCTTTTTGATCAATCTAATTTGGTTCATGGACAATTTTATCAGCTGTTAGATTTTTCTTGAGGAACAGCCACAAAACTTCTCTGATTGTAGGTGAAAATCCACTTTTGATCTTTTACATGGAAAAGATAAGGGTTTTGTTTTGTTGTTGTTGACTCACTTCCTGAGGCTGCCCACTACATTCTTGACCCTTGAGGAGCACAATCACAATTGGACCAACCTTCTCTACAGAATGAGCCAGTGATTTTTAAATTTTATTTTATATTGTTTATTGTCTGATTCAGACACTAATAAGATGCCTCTAGCCCTTAAGATCACTTCCACCAAGTATTCAGATAAATCTATAACTACTCAGCTGCTCCAGCTGCAGGACACAGTTGTGATTTCAGAAACGCTGATATGACCCTCTCACTTCTTTTTTTTTCTTAAATAAAAAATTGTTTATTCATTGCTTTTGTTTATAAAACTACAACATAAAACATTTAGCTTCCTATGAGTAAATTAACAGACGCAACAACTGTCCTGCCTTGAGATAACGGGACTAGGAACACATGCACTGTATATGTGCATCATTCAAGGCCAGTGATACCTCAATAACAGGGTGAAGAGGAAAATGTTACATAATGAAATTTTTCATTTCTGTACTTCTTACCATATTTCTCTATCAGTAAGGATTATGAATAGAGGCTGGAGCAGTGGCTTAGTGGTTCAAACACTTGCCTGGCATGTGCAAGCACCTGGGGTTTGAACCCCAGCACTAAATACACAACTAAGTGTCAGAGAAACAAAGGCCAGATGAAAAAATTTTAAAATTGAAATAAAAATTGATTCTTTCTCTCTTCCTCTCTCTCTTTAAAAATAAAAAGAATTATGAATGGGCAATTATTAA
>PVKS010053571.1:0-10366 GCA_004027875.1 Aplodontia rufa
CCTCCCACTCCAGCTATCAACCCTCAGCCCCCTGAGCAGCCCACGCAGCCCACTCTCCAGCACCATCCAGCCATCCGCTGACAACCCAGAAATGCATCCTCGTCCCCCCAACTCATCCAGCCCCCAACCCACTCAAGCCTGTTGACCCCTGCACACCCAAGATGGCACCCACGCACCCTCCCCCCACCCAGCAGCAACACACTGACCTTCTCCACGTACAGGTCCACCTATGATCCAAACACCCCTAGCTCACCAGCAGGGTGCCCGCCCACGAGCCCACACCCACATCAGGCCACCCACTCCCACCATCCCACCCCCAGCTGCTCCACCCAGCCATGCCGGGACCATCCCTCCACCTTCCTATCCGCACGTGCCGGGGCCGCGACGTGTCCCAGCAGCCAGGCATGGTCAGAAGAGCCCTGGTACCCAGGCGGTGAGCATGCATGTGACCAAGCTGACGCCAAGCAGCAACCCCAGGGCCAGGGCGATGGGTGGAGGCCGTGACCCCCACCACTGCTGCCCTGCTCTAAAGGCCTGGGCAAGGGGAGCAGCAGGGGGCCCTCTTGTGTCTCTGTTCACTCCTTTGTGTGTGGGTTTTTCTGTTTGTTTTGTACCAGGGATTCAGGCATTGGACCCACAGGTGCTTACCCACTGAGCCTCATCCCCAGCTCTTTTTATATATCATTTTGAGACAGGATCTCACTAAGTTGCTCAGGGCCTCACTGAGTTGCTGAGGCTGGCTTTGAATTCGCGATCCTCCTGCCTCAGCCTCCCGAGCAGCTGGGATTACAGGCGTGCGCCACCGCACCTGGCTGTGTTTCTTAATTCTTAGAAGACCAGTTCTCGGTCCCGCGAGTGTTCCTTCAGAGTCTAACATGCCAGAGCCACTCCTCTGTCCAGCTAGGACCTGACTAAAGTATCCTGAACCTCCTGGAGAATGGAGGCCTCAAGACCCAGCTCATTTGGCCTCTGCAAAAAGCCTGGCCTGACAAAAAGCCTGGCCTGCCACAGGGATCTGCAGCATCCCTGCCCCACCCCCTGTGTCCCAGGAGATTCTGAGCCCCAGAGAGCAGTGACAAACCCCATGGGGATGCAGGTAGAGACAGGAAAGGGAAAACCGTGGGAGAAGAGTGCGGCGGGAGGGACGGAGCCTCTACACTGTACCTGTCGTGATTCTACAGCTGAGGCAGCGTCCGCCTGTTTCACAGAAGGGAGAGCTGAGGCCCAGCAAGGATACATAACCGCCTTCAGATTCTCAGCTACGACGGGGCTAGGTTGAACTCGTTCCTCCCTGATTCTAATCTTGAGCATTAAAAGAAATTTGTTCCAAGTCCTTCTGTTTCCCTACTCCGAGCTCTAAGGGAGTCTCCGACACGCGTTGGGGTAAGGAAGTCTCTTGTAGAAGAGCCATTGGGGTGGGAACCCTAGTGAAACCCAAATCCTGTCTGCATGACTCCAGGGACGGAGAACTCAGTGCACCCCCGCCAGCCCCAAGGCGGCCTGATGGCTGGGAGTCTTCCCAGCAGCAAAGGCTGGAACAGGAGGCCAGCAGGGGAGGCTGTGTCCATGGCAGAGTGTGAGGACTTCGCTGTGGCTCCACCCCTTCTGTTTTTAATGTTCTTTAATATTAGTGTTCTGAATTTTTTTCTATATATTTTTAAGAGTAGGAAACATTTTTGCAGACATTCTGGAATCATTTGGCCTTGTGGGGAGCAGGTGGGGGAAGAAGCGTTTGTTTTGGCCTCAGCTACGGAAGCAGTTGCGATCTTTGGAAGAGCTTGCTGCCAAGATAAAGATGTTTAGGATTTTTTTTTTTTATTCAAGAAGCAAATGGAAAGGTTTGATTGTTTTTCTAAATGAGTATTTAGAAGTGATTGTAGCTGCTCCTACAGTTGCCAGCAGAGTCACAGAGAGTTTACTTGAATAGAGAAAGTGGTTATATATATATATATATTTCTTTTGAGGGGGTACTGGGGATTGAACCCAGAAGCACTTTACCAGTGAGCCACATCCTATATCCTCAGTCCTTTTTATTTTTTATTTTGAGACAGGGTCTCACTAAGCTGCTGAGGCTGACCTCAAATTTGCGATCCTCCTGCCTCAGCCTCCCAAGTTGCTGGGATTACAGGTGTGCACCACTATGCCAGGAGATCTTTTTAGAGGAAATATAAAAAGCCAAGATCCCCATGCTTCCTTGAGTTAAAATGGGACTCTGTCCCTGGGTCCAGAGGCCAGCTTACTGATCACTGGGGCTCTCCTCCTGTTCTCTGGCCTCCTGGGAGGGGCTTGGGGCCCAGAGCCATTGACAGTGTGTCACCCACCACGACTCCACCCACCTCCCTTCTCCCACAGTCCCTTTATTCTGGGACTAGTCACCAGCCTCAGAAAAGGCCTTGTGCTGCGTATGGAAATCCCAGCTCGAAACCTCTCTGGGTCAAAGTAACCCACATAAATGTGTGAGGAGGCCCAGAGGCAGCCTCCTCCATGCCAGCCGGTGCTGCCCATCTGAGGGATGTGGCCTCAGATCTTCCAACAAGTTCAGAGGCACTGCTTTAAATGATGATAAGATTTTTACAGGATTTTCAGCAATGTGTGGGCCAAGTGCCACCTCTCAGGTGGAAGTCAGCCCACAGGAGGTCATTTCTTGATACCTTTGTCCCTTTGACTCCTATGCTTGTCACTTTGTGTTGTAATAGCCAGTTTGGTGTGACTGTCCCCAGGTCACCCAGGGATGGGGACTTCTGTGTGGGCAGGGACAGCGTCAGCTTCCTCCTGGCGTCTAGAATAAACCCTGAGCTTGTGGGATCTCTGCCCTTCCTGCCCTGAGATTCTGTGCGTGATGAACTGGCTCAGCCCCTCTACTTTCAAGGAAAAACTCAGTGGGTTTAATAGTCAAAGGTTCAAATCGGGCTCCGTCTCAGGCAATGTGAATTTTTGAAGCGGTGTGGCGTTTGACAAACAGCTTTGCCTCTCTGAGCCTGCACACACATGTGCGATATAAAGGAAGCAGGCCCAGCAGGCCTGGGCCCTGCCGGAGGCCCCTTCCTGTCTGATGGAAATGCCCGCCTGGGAGAGGGTGGGGTTCAACAGCCTCTGCTTACACATGGGGAAACTGAGGCTTGTAGACAGGAAGAGATTTGCCCAAGGTCCTAACCTTGTCCCCAGGTTAATAGCAGGTACCATGTTTTAAACTCCCTGGGAACTCTCCTCACCCCAGGCCTCGCAGAGTATCTGAATGGTAACAGTTCTCAAAAGGTGAAATTTCTCTTTTCTTTTTAAGCAGACATCAAAACATATTAAACATCAGATCACTCTCCAGCCCTCTTCAGTGGGAAATCGCTGTCTTGAACCCTTCCCAAGGAACCTGGGATCAGCTCCAGTCTCTGCCCAATTGAATTAAATCACATCTCCTGTTCCCGTATGGATTCATGGAGTCTGAGGGGCAGATGGGGAAACTGAGGCACCCAGAGGGGAACTGACTCTGCCCAAGGTCACTTTGCAGCGTTAGAGTGAAGGTGGACAGGACTCAAGGGTGGGCCCGCAGCTGGTCCTGGTGTTCCTGACCCTGAAGTAGCCCAGCCTGGCACAGCTCGGGGAGCCAGTCCCTTAGTAGGGAAGTGCCTCCTGCGGCTGGCCATCCCCTCTCCGGTACATGTGGGCCCACCCGGAGCCACTGCCGGGCTGCCAAGCAGAGCGTGAGGGGCCCTGGGGAGTGGCGGAGGAAGGCATGGGCCAGCTGAGGTGGGTGGATCTGGAGGCCCCTGGTGACCGTCCCTCCTCTCTGCAAATCCTCGCCACAGCCACGGTGGGGAAACCTGTTCCTTTCTTTCCCTGGCATGCCCCATGTCCCTTGGACAAAAGCCACCCCTGCTGTGGTTCACAGCTGCCTCCCCCACCTGGTGCCTCCAGGCCCTGTGTGGATCCCGATCTGCTGAATGGGTGCACAGTGGGGGCGCAGGGCGCTCTGCGGCATCCGTGTGGGAGGACCGGTTGGATTCGGGGCCCCATCCTTCCCTTCTGGGGATTCCACGTTTCTGGGCCTTATGTTTCCTTAGTCTCTTTCTCAAATCTGGGATTGGGCTGAGTCTGCCTAACCGTCCACCTCCTGCGGGAGCCACTGATGCCTGGAGTTCCTCCATAGCGGGCCCTGGGTCTTCAGACCCCAGCGCAGCGAGGGGGACAGACACACGTGGAGACAAGGAAGGCGCATGGTAGGCAGGGGCCCCTGTGCCACGCGAACATTCGCTCACTGAATCTTACGATCCCCACTTCGGATGAGGAAACAGGCCCAGGGAGGTGAAGTCACCTGTCTCACCCTTCACTCCAAAGGTTGGGCTTGTGGCCTCTGTGCTATTCACACACCAGGGCCAAGGACGTGAGGGGACGGACGCCCCCACCTCTGTGGGGCATGGGGGTGCTGGTGGCCGTTTCTGGGCTTTCGCGTTAGACCTGCAAAGCGAGCCCAGGGTTTGTGTACTGCCTGGGGGAGGAGGCTCCCGTCATCTCAGGCAGAGGAGCAGGGAGGTTTTAGGAGGGTTGGAGAACCCAGCATTACTGGGGTGGGGGAGGAAGCAACAGCCTGCTGGAAAACAGGGTCCCCGGGGCTGGAGGGGAAGGGGCCGAGGGCTGCGGGGTGCCCCGCAGGTCCCTAAGGAGCACAGGGTTCCCCGGGGCCTCAGGATGTCCCTGATACAGATTCCGGGTCTGTCCCTCGAGCAATGGGACTTTCGGGGAGTTTCTTAGCAACAGGCAACATTGGGGTACCACCACCTCCGACCAAAAAAGCGAGGGCACAAAGAAGGACAGAGGGACATAGATTTAGCTTGAAGTCAGGAGGGCCGGTGACCGAGGACAAGCGGCTCCGTTTCTGGTCTCTCGAAGGGTATCCTGGTTGTAAAATGCAGATGCTTCTCACAGCACAGACCTCGCAGGGACAGAGCGAGCGACGCTGTTCCCAGAACGCCTGGGTGGCCTACGAGGTGCCGGGCACTGGGGCTGACACAGAGGAGGTGGCGCTGAGGTCCCTGTGGCGCAGATACTTCCACTCCAGTGGGAAGAGACTGGAAATAATCAGGTCAGCGAGGAGGAGTTCAGAGTGATGACCGAAGGAAAAATTGCAGAGAGGACGCGGAAGGCGGTGGCTTCCGGAATGTTTCAAAGGCCAGTGCCAGGCAGGGAGGTCACTGCATCAAGGAGAGGCTGGGAAGAGGGGAGCGAGCCTTTGCGGTATGAATTGGAGGGGAATCGGCCCTGGGAGCGGCGATTTCTATCTAGAAGTCGCTGAATAGACCAAGCAAGTGACCCAAGGCGGAACTGCTCCTGGCAGCGGCTGCAGAGGGACAGGCATTGGCTGAGGGCCGAGTTCTATTCTGGATTTGGACCAGCGACATCAGCAGCATTGGTAGAGTGCAGAAGCCCAGGTCCCACCCTGGGCCCCACCCTAAGTGGGGACAGAAAGCCGTCCCCGTGATTCCGATGCCAACCCTGGCCTGAGTCTCCTGACCCCTGGTGCTAGGATCTCAGTCTCCAAGTTGTGTGCCCGTCTGGGCTCCCAGCAAATTGGCACAGATATTTATTACAGAAATATCGTCTGCTTCCATTTTAATAAAGGAAGTGACATGAATGGTCCTCTATTGGATTTGATTTTGATCTAATAAAAATGCCAAGTTGCTCTGGGCCCCCCAAAAAAATATTCTTCCTTGAAATTCCCTCTGCTATTTTGAGGGCAGCAGTCTAGACGGAGCTCCCAGAAGCCACCTCTGCACCCGGCAAGTGACAGCCTCTTGCAGAGCTGGCCTTACAGACACACCTGGAAAAATCAGAAGCTCCTCTCCGGCATTGAACTTGACAGCCGCAATCAGCTGCAAACCCCAGTGGCCCTGGGAAGGAAGATGCAGACACCTGGACCATATGGTGGTGTCGCCTCCATCAAATGTCACGTCTGATGTGCTCCTGAGCTAGCTGGTGGCACTGCAAAGCCCCAAAGGCAGGTTTCAAAAGCAAATTCTTTCCTCAGGAAAAATCCCCCCAAAAGTGGCAGAATCCATATCACGGAAACCCAAGACGGGGTGTGAAAAAAAAAAGCAGCTTTGGGGACAGTTTAGATGTCCCAACGTTCAGGAGACTTTGTGTAAAAGTGGAAGCCAGAACAGGAGGGGGGACATGCCAGCCACCGAGCACCTCCTGTCCTCCCGTGTGTCCTATACTTTCCTGAGCTGGTGAACAAAATAGGCACATTTTCTTGTTCAATGGAGAAAGACACAAGGACAGAAGGGGATTTCAGATGTAGAAAGGAAAGATCGTGGTGATAGGAGGGTAGCTGAGAAGTCCGCGCAGGCCAAGGAGAGCTGAGATTTAAAGACGAGACCAAGGGAGCCATGCGCGGAGTTAGAGGGAGAGCATCAGCGGACAGAACGGGAAGCAGCCTGACACAGAGGAGCTGGGAGGAAGTGAGGTCAGAGGCGTGGATGGGACAGGGGCGAGCAGGAGCAGCTTTGTGCCCCCGGAAAGAGAGAAGATCTAAATGCCAAGCTGATCTCAGCAAGGTGGACCTGCTGCCAGTGCCTGGTTCCTCCATGTTCCCAAGAAGACTCATCCCTCCTTCTCAGGCTGGATCAGCCGTCAGATGAGACAGTGGCCAAGTGCTTAGCAGAGACTGGCACACAAGTGTTTAATAATGTGGGCTCTGATACCCCTCCTCCCCACCCCTCCTGCCAGCAAGCCAGTCCCTCGCAGGATCCGAGCAGCTGCTCCACGCCAGGCATTTCCAAAATATTTTCTCGGCAGAAAACCCACTAGCAGCTGAGAGGCCGAACCCTGGGGTGCTGTCACTTCCCTGGTGGGTCTGATCGGCGGCTTCTCTGAGCCCTGTGAGGGCGGGGACCATGTGTGGCTGCACCCCGCATTCTCAGTGCCCCGCCCAGGGTCTGCAAGGCTCACCCAGTGCTCCAGGGGGTGGGCTCTACCACCTCCCGGGTGTGCGCTGGTGCATAAGGCACAGTCCTCACCTCCCTGGGCCTTCCATTATCTGTCTGCAAAATGGGGAAATTTAGGGGGAAATGAGTAAAAAGGTGCCAAGTCCTCAGAGCATTCTGATTGGTTGGGGATCTGGGTGTCCATGGGCCGGCTTCACTGTCAAGTCCAGGGATCATCACTGCAGCTGTGGCTCCCACCGCGTCAGCCCTGCCCTCCTGCTCCTGCTCCTGCCCCAACCCTCAGGGCGAGCTGCGCCAGGCCACAGTGATGGCTTGGGTCTCTCTCCCCTACAGCCAGGGGACTCTCCAGGGTCCATGTTCCCAGGACCTGGAGAAGCCTCTTGGAATAAATGAATGAATAGTGTCCTTTGTATATCACTGAAGCAGCCCTCCTTAGGAGGACCAGTTTCCTTCTTGTCATTTTGACATGGGTGTCCCCAGCCCCTCCTGGGGAGGAGGCCGTCCCTGCCAACGCTCGGCCACCTTACAGAAGGCACACCGGGCAGAGAGGCTGTGGCCTCTGAGATTTTTTTTTCCCCTCCCTGAGAAGCCAGGATTTAGAAAACCTCCTGGGGACGGTCCCGCTTCCCAGATGATCTCAGTTGTCCCTCGGCCTCAAGGACCCGGGTTCCCATCCCCTACTGCAGCCCTGCTGGCTTCCCTCTCATCTGGCTGCCCCCAGCATCCCCACAGCCCCTCACACGCTGCCAGGGTCTTCCCTGGCAGTGACACTAACGGCCTTGACCGCCCCAGCAGAGGCTCCCGGCCCCGGGCACCATGCTGCCCCCTCCCTCTGCGCACACCACCACCTGAGCCACAAGTGCCAGAGGTCACACAGCCCGCACCCCTCCAACAGTGAGTGACCCGGAAGAGGTCCTGGATGGCTCCCTGCCTGCACCCTGTGCCCTCCTGTCACCCACCTTTCCCTTCCAAGGGTCTCACTCCTCTGTGTCGTCTGCAATAGGTCTTGTCTCAGAGGCTCTGCATCCAGGGCGACCCAGACTAAGTCTGAAAATTCTACCAGCAAAGAGTTCTTGGATCCACCCACTTCTCTCTCCACTGCCACATTCAGGCCACCAAAGGTCCCCCAGGAGTGGCAGCTACAGCAAAAATGGTGAGTTTATCCAAGGTTCCAAGCTGTCCTCCCCCGCCTCTAGGTAGCTTGCCTCACACTGAGATCCAGGGCAGAGAGATGACAGACAGACAGACAGACAGACGATAGAGAGATACACAGGTGGACGGAGACAGATGATAGAGACAGATGACTGACAGATGACAGATGGATGACAGACGATACACAGATGGACGGAGAGAGATGACGGATGACAGACAGACAGAGATGATAGGTAGATATACAGATAGGCAGAGATAGATGATAGGCAAATCCATGTGCAGACAGGCAGATAACAGATGGAGACAAATGACACACAGACAAACAGATGACACACACACAGATAGATGGAGATGGATGACAAACAGACAGATGATAGATGTCAGACAGATGACGGATGGATGATGGATGACAGATGGATGATGGATGGATGACGGATGACAGATGGATGATGGATGACAGACAGATGATGGATGGATGACAGATGATGGATGATGGATGACAGATGATGGATGATGGATGACAGACGGATGATGGATGGATGACAGACAGATGACAGATGAGGTGAGCAGAGATGACAGGCACATTTGCTGAGACAGAGGGAGGCATGGACACACACAGGAGCGGGTGGGAGGGAGCGGGATGCGGAGATGCAGGCGGCGGGGCCTTTGATGCGGCTCGGAGCGCAGGGCTGCCATGGAGCAGATGCTCAGTGGGTCCCTGACCAGGAGCGAGCAGTAGAACCGGCCCTGGCTGCTCCTGTCGCGACTCATGAACCGCGGGCTGGGAGATGAGCTGGGCACCCGGGCAGGGAGAGGCTGTGGAAACTGGAGGGGGTGCGTGGGCCGTTGCCCCGGCCCCCAGGACTCTTACCGGCAGGGATTGCTCCCCTGACAGTTTCACGCTCAGCCTCACATGTGGCCCCCAGATGTCCCCCACACAGGCCCAGAGCCCTTTCCCCCAGGGTTTGTGGTCCACTCCACGGGGAGCCTGGGGAGGCTCAGTGCCACCCGTGGGAGGTAACAACATTCTGGAAGAGGCCAAGCTTTTCAGCCTGCAGCTGCTGCACTTCCAAGCCCCTCTCCAGTGGATTCTCCTCTCCGTCACCCCTGGGAGAAGAGCGGCCAGCCATTTCCATCCCCTGGCTCCTGGCCCCATCTCCCAGCAAGGCCTGCACCCAGCACAGACACCTGGCATGAACCCGGGGAGGGTGGGGCTGGTGTCCAGTTCAGGGCCACCGGGGTCCCCAAGCAGTACTGGTGCCTTGGCCACTTCCTGAGGCCAATCTCCCCCAGCACCCTCTTCCCCTCCATCCTCGTTCCAACCAGGCTTCCTCCCAAGCTCCTCGCCTTCCCTGCTCCTCCCCCAGCACAGCCCTTTCTCTAGGCTCACAGAGAGAGCCCCAGGGAAAATCTCTGCTCTTAGTTTGGATTCTCCAGAAGCAGAAGAGAAGAATTTGGTTGGGTGCAGGCAGGACTGGGAATCTGAGCAGAGAGAGCAATGTGGCACAGGGAAGGGAGGGGAAGGGTGGGCTGCTGAGCCGCACGGGTAGACTCTTCATCTAACCGTCTGAAGTCGCGTGCCCCAGGGGGACCTCACACAGGGGCAGGGCACAGACTAGCTAAGCTGAGTGACCTTGAACAAATCACTCCACCTCTCTGAGCCTTTTATTTCTCATCTGCTAAGTGGATAACCCCTCCTGTAGTGGTTTGGGGTCAGCAGGAATACGAGATCAGACCTGAACAGCCCCTGCACGAGACAGGGTGGAAGCACAGGGTAGGCCTCCAGCGGGCTCCGACGTGATCGTTTTGACCTTCATCTGCAGTGGCTCCTTCCTTTTTTATTTTTTGAGCATCGCTCTCTTTCTGTCTCCCCTTTGTTTCTGGTGCTGACATTTGTTTTCCTAATGGATGTCCTAGATTCCTCCCTACCATGTCCCCCACAGCGAAGCATCTGAAGTCCATGGATTCTAAGCCTTCAACAGCATCTGTAGCTCAAACAAATCTCGCCAATGTCGCCTCCCTGGCTTGGCTAATGCTCCCCAGGACTTCGTCCCTGTGCCCCACGGCTGAGCCAGGCTCGGGCTGGAGCCGCAATGTGCCCGCCTGTATAGCACCAGGGGCTTCCTCTTCCTGTCTCGCGCTCCAACTCCACTGTGGGGGCTCGGGGATTGGGCACGAACCGCCTGCTCCCCTGGGAGGCCAGCCTCAGTTTCCCCATCTGCGGGGCGAGGCTGGCCTGGCTCCTCCCCTCGTCCTCCAGTGGCCCTGGATCTGCGGCA
>PVKS010053572.1:0-10363 GCA_004027875.1 Aplodontia rufa
TAGAAATAAAAACACTTGTCAAATAATATCTATGTAAAAACTGCCTTGTTTTAGGACAAAAGTAATACAGGATTTCTTGTCAGCTATTCTTTCATTTGAAGAATTATATTTATAAACAATTTGGGGTAATCTAATACTTCTAGGCAGATAAAAGAAAATTGGCTATTTATGCAACATCAGTTAATAAAGAATTACATTTTAATTTTAAATACATGAATTTAAAATTTAATTCCAGTTTCTGTAAAGCAGTAAATAACAAAATTTCAGGCAATGAGATTATTGAATAAGATACATTAGAAAACTAAGACACTATAGTCATTGATTTACCTCTAGAGGTATGTAAGAGCAGTATTTGGTGTGGCACATGCCTGTAATCCCAGTGATTAAGGAGACTGAGAAAGGAGGATCATGAGCTCTAGGCCAGTCTCAGCAATTTAGCAGGGCCCTACACAACTTATTGAGACACTGTCTCAAATATAAAGTAAAAAGGGCTTGGGATATAGTTCAGTGATGAATTTCCCTTGTGTTAAATCCTCAGTACCTGTCCGGTCCCGGCCGGCAGGAACTGGACAATGCATTCATTCAGGCGGTGAACTGAGGTCAAAATAGACCCACTGGTCTTAAGTTCTCCAAGCTCTTTATTTCTCTCTTAACCCCGGCTAACGGCCTCCAGGCGCTTCCCGCCTTCCCTCTTTTACAGGCAAGGCCCTTAAGGCATTACATTTAGAGACAAGGCTATTCACATTCAGAGTCCTTGTTTCTACTGCCATACCAGAGTCCATGTTTCTGTAACCGAGGCTCTTACTGCCTGCATCTTCTACTGCTGCTGATCTCTCCACCGTCGCTGCTGCTGCTTCCATGCTTCTGTGCTTCTGCTTCAGGACAGGGCGGGTTGCTTCTTCTCTGGCTGCTTCTTCTTGGGCCGCTTCCTCTACCTGACTAGCTGCTACTCTATTTATCCATTACAATAGCCAATAGGGGTATAGTGAAACACGTTTATCCAATTGTACCAATGAGTGACCAAATAGCTTAGTCCTGCGGTCAGGCATTACATCACTAAGGAAGATACAAGCCAGCTGGGTCAGAGTTGTTTACCACCAATTCTTTTACAAGCCAGCTGCACCTCATGTTGGGGGATCCCCAACAAGTACCAAAAAAACAAAGAAAAAGGTGCATAAGAAGGACCTAGTTTTATTTAGGGAATTTACACATGCAGAGTTCAAATTAGATGACCTCCAAGGGCTGGGGGTTAGGTGTATAGCTCAGTGGTAGAGCCACTTGCCTAGCATGCATGAGTGATATGAGTTATATCCCCCATAACAGGGACTGCAGGGAGTGAGGGAGGGGGAATAGATCACGTCTAGAAGTCTTCAGTCTTCAGTTCCATGTTTGTTTAGGACACATTATTTTCTTTGGTTATATCACAAATTAAAAATTAGTACCCAATGGGGCTGGACTGGTGGCTCAGCAGGTACGGAACTTAATCTGGCATGCAGAGGGACCCAGGTTCATACCCCAGTACCACATACACAACAAAGTGTTGAAGCAATGAAAACCTATATGAAAAACTAAATAAACTTGATTCTCTCCTCTCTCCCACCAGAGACCGACCTCCCCCCCACTCTGCACCTCGCAGGAGGGGGAAAGTGGCACATGCATCAGCATCACACCCCCAACGGCAGCTCGTCCCTCACAACCAGGCCGGGGAGTGGGGGGGGGGAGCGGCACGGAGGAAGGCAGGCAGGCTGAGAAAAAAAAGATTTATCCTTCCTTATGTTTTTGAAGTGGGTGGGTGGGCATGCGTGCGCCCACGCTAGTTAAAGTTTTTAGTGACATGAGGTGAGTAGGAGTTCGTTCTGTCCTGCATTACTCTTCGTATCTGATCACTTCTCCCCAGACCCAGAGAAGAAGAAAAGTGTCTGCACCTGGGAGCCAGAAAATAGGCTCTTAGAGATGCCTAGGAGGGGCTGCAAAGGTAGCTCTGGAGCCGAGCTGAGCCGAGCCGAGCCAATGTGTGGCTAGCGAGGCCTAAGTTGGCCAGCCTGGTGGTTACTTTTAGTAGTGGAGTTGAATAGACAAGTGAAGTAAAGGTGCAGTAAAGCCCATGTTTCAACTAAAATTTAAAAAAGGGAGGGGGAGGAAGGGGGTGATTTTAAAACTTTCAAAACCAGTCCGTCTCTTTTCTGCACCTTGAAGCCGGAAAATAGGCTCTTAGAGATACCTAGGAGGGGCTGCAAAGGTAACTCTGGAGCCAAACTGAGCCGAGCTGAGCTGAGCTGAGCCAGTGTGTGGCTAGCGAGGCCTAAGTTGGCCAGCCTGGTGGTTCCTTTTAGTAGTGGAGTTGAAGAGAAAAGTGAAGTAAAGGTGCAGTAAGCCCATATTTCAACTAAAATTTTAAAAAGTGAGGGAGAGGAAGGGGGGGTGATTTTAAAAATTACAAATCAGTCCGTCCCATCTCTTAGAACACCACCCTCAAACCACATTGAGTGAAATGGAGCTGGGTGAAAGACAGAAAACCGAACGAACGAAAACAAAACAAAACCGCGAATTGTACGTGTTGAGGAGCATGTCTTTTCCCTCCCTCTCACCGGGGATTGAACCCAGGGTCGCTTAAGCACTTAGCCCGCCACAGCCCTATTTGAGGAGGGGGCCCTGTGCCGAACTGCCAAAGTCATCCCACAACTGAGCTGAGGGGGCTGGAGCCCTGGCTCAGCGGTTTCGGCACTTGCCTGGCAAGCACGAGGACCCGGGTTCAACCCCCAGCACCACGTACACAACTGAGTGTTGGAGAAACTAAGGCCATGTGAAAAACTCAATAAAGTTGTTCCTCTCTTTCTCTGTCTCTCTCACTGTCCCTCTCTTAAAACACACACACACACACACACACACACACACCAAAAAACAGAGCTCAGCATTTGCAATCTGAAGGTGGCCTAGCGCCACCTAGTAATAGCTTTTCCGCGACTCCCAAGGTTGTGCTCCCAAAGTCACTAGGCATTCAGAAAGTCCCACGTTTCAGAAAGCGAAACTCCTGTTGAACATCTATCTGTGGGTAGGTGCTTACTTAGGTTTCTGGGTGGGTGGCAAAGGGAAGATCAATCACTAACAGGATGCCTGCCCATGACAATGACCGATTGACCGACCGACCTACTGAACAATGAACCCAGCATGGAGGCATGTGCCACCAGCCTGAATGCGAACCTGTTGCATTCCAGAGAGTCAGGGAGCCCAGCAAAACGTGTGTGCACGCGGGCGCGCACTTGTTTTTATTTTTTTTGTGGGGGGGCGGAGTGTGCTATGAGAATAGAAGGTCCTGTGTATTCAATGTGTGCGTATGTGAGCGCTCGCGCGACTGCCTGCCTGCCTGCTTGCCTGCCCGCCTGCCATGCGGTCCTGTGCGGTGCGGTGCGGTGCGGTGCAGTGCCAGACTGCGGAGTTGAACACCAGTGCAGTTAACTACCGAGCTGCTGGGATATGCCAATTGTACGCCCGCCTGCCACCCACCGTGCCTGGTTTTTCATAGTTCTGTGCGCCTGTGTGTGTATGTGTGTGGGTGGTGGTGGTGGTGATGGTGGTGGAGGAGGACACGTAGTAATAATCATAACTCCTATTGCTGCTTCTCCTCCCCCTCTCTGCCTCCCTCCCTCCCTCCATCCTTTCCTGTGGAGTAATCAAGGTCCCAACGCGCCTCACATTCTAGGGACCCTTGGCTGGATAGGTAGGTCTGCTTCATATCACCCACCCATGCCCCCAAAACAGTAATAATGGCAGCCCTGCAGGTTCACCCGAGACCGAAGTGGAGTGGGGTTGGGGGTAGGGGTAGGGGTAGGGGGTAGATGATCCAGAGAGAATTCAATGTTTTCTTCCTCCCCTCCTCAGGAACTGGGCCAATCAGTGATAAGTGAGGGGGTACGGATGGGATACCGTACAATCAGTTCCGTCATTTCACACACCCACCTCCGCCCCGCCTGCCCCCCCCCAGGTGCCCTCCTTGGGGTCACCCCGTAGGCAGGCTAGGGGGCGGGCCTGCAGGCAGGTGGCGGTGGGGTGGGGGGTGGGGAGGGAGGACGGACATGGAATGCCAGTCAGTCCATCTTTTTCGATTTGTTTTTTATTTTAACTTATATTTTTATATTTTATTTACATTTTTGTTGTACGTGGTGATGAGTTATTAAATCTTGGTTTAGTGGACTGAGCAGGGATTTTGATCCGATGGGAAGAGCCTTGGGGAATGGACTGTCTTCTGGTATTCCTTGAAGCTCATTTGGAGGTCTCCAGCATGGGGGAGGGTGGGATGTGTCCACTGAATGTTTGCTGGACAGTCGTGCAGGAGAAAACGGTTCAAATTCCGAAGTCTGTCATTTCAGGTTGTTTGAAAAATGTCCTGGAAGAGAACAGAAAGGTGTGGGCAGCCAGCGGCTATCATCCCCAGCTATTCTCCAGACAAGTGTGAGACCTCGCCTTTCAGCAAACAAGCAGAGGAAGCAGATGGAGTGAGTGAGTGAGTGAGTGAAGAGGATGCCACTGTCTCAAATTAAAAAGATGGGGGAGGGGGGAGGGACAAAACTGAGGAATCTAGGGAGATAATCAAGAATGTAGCATACCGGGGCTGGGGCTGGAGCGGTTATCGCATTTGTTTGCTCAGCATGCAAAAGTACACGGGTTCCAACCCCAGCCCAACCCACAGACACAACTGAGTGTCAAGGTGACGAGGGAGGGCCATGTGGAAAATTAAAGAAAACTTGATTCTCTTTCTCTCTCTCTCTCTCTCTCTTTCTCTCTTTCTCTCTCACTGACTGTCCTTCTTTCTCTTAAAAAAAAAATGCAGCATACCGAGGTTGAGGATGTAGCTCAGTGGCACAGTGCTTGCCTAGCATGTGCAAGGCTGCCGCCGGCCCCCAGTTTGGTCCTCAGCACCCTGAAAAAAAAAGAAAGAAAAAAGAAGAGAAGCTTTAGTTTTGCCTGGCCTGCCTGCGCAAAGATGTGTAGGGATGCGACTGAACTCCAGAGATATAGGTTTCCCCAACCAGGGGTGGGTGGGTTCACCCACCCTCCCACCCTTATATGAGGAGAGGGGAGAGGGAGGGAGGGAGGGAGGGAGAGACAGAGAGAGAAAGAGAGAGGAATGAAGGAAGGAGAAAGAAAGAAAAAAAGGAAGGAAGCAAGAAAGAAAGAAAGAAAGAAAAAGAGGAAGATCTCAGCGTCCTCGAGCCAGCCATTGTTTGCACTTTCCCGGGAACTTAATAAAGTTTTTCATTCAAAAAAAAAAGGAAAGAAAGGAAAGGAAAGGAAGGATGGAAGGAAGGAACTAAGAATGAAAGAAAGAAAGAAAAAGAAAAGGAGGTGGGGAGGCAAGCTAGAGTATAACCAACTTCAGTCTGATTAAACAAATAGCTGGATACAGAAGGAGGGACAACTGGTCAACCCTCGTCCATTTGTTTATTAAGTGGCCGGGACAACTGGTGAACCTCGGGGCTGGGGGTCAGGGGGGACAGACAGGGACGTCTGGTTGACCGTCCAGAAAACCGTGAAAACACAATATCCGCGAGGGACTTCTGGTCGACATCCCTAGTGTCAGAGCATGGAGAGCAGGATTAGGGCCCTGCACCAGCCTCCATCCACCCTGCGCCATGCTGGGCAGGAAGAGAGGGGCCTGGTGAGGCACAGAGGTCCCGGCGGACACGCACTGAGACCAACACCAGGGAACAGGGTGCCGCGGAGCGACCCCCCGGGCTTGGCGGAGCAACCCTTCCCCACCGAACTTTTCTCTCCCTCTCCCCTTCCACGACCCCGTCCCAGCCCAGGGAGGCTGTGCCCCCTGGCGGGGTGGAAGAGAGGATGGAGGAGAAGCACGGGAAAGGGGCGTCACCTCCGAATGGCTGTCGGCTTCTCCCCGCCCCTCCAAGCCGAGGAGGACAGGATGGACCACCAAGGCGACCCCCCCTTCGTAGCAAGAACGAGCACCCTCCTTTCCCCGTGATGGGAAGGAAAGGCGCTCGAGACCCTCGCCAGGGACCGACCTCCACCTCCAGCACCCCCTCGGGGAGGTGAGAGAGAGAGAGAGAGAGAGTATATCAATTTTGTTTTAGTTTCTAATGTGACTTTCGTTGCTCCAACACTTCATTGTGTACGTGGTGCTGGGGTTTGAACTCAATTACTGGTGCTTGTAAGCACTGAGCCACCTCCCCAGCCCCTGTTACGGAGATTTTTTAAGAGCTGAAATTTAGATACAGTTTGTGGGGAAAAGAGGGATTTTATACATTAAAGCATAAAAGTCTACCAAAGTAGAAAGAAGCCAATAACCTGATGGTTTCCCAGCCAGTTTTCCCCCTCTTGAGGAGGAGCTAACACCTTACCTTGTCAAGCTATTTGAAGAAACAAAAAAGGGGGGGTGATTCTTCCCTGCACTATTTATGAAGCAAGCAACCATAACTCTGAAAACAAAACCCAACAAACACACATCAAAACTAGAAAGTGAAAGTCCTGTTGAACATGTATCCATGGGTGGGTGCTTACTTAGGTTTCTGGGTGGCAAAGGGACTATCAATCACGAACAGGATGTCTGCCCATGACAATGACCGACTGACCAACGAACCCAGCATGGAGGCATGTGCCACCAGCCTGAACGAGAACCTGTTGCATTCCACAGAGTCAGGGAGCCCAGCAAAACGTGTGTGTGCATGTGTGCACGTGTGTGTGCACACGCGCCTGCCTGCCTACCTGCCGTGCTGTGCGGTGTGGTGCGGTGCGGTGCCCAGACTGCGGAGTTGAACACCAGTGCTGTTAACTACGGAGCTGCTGGGATATGCCAATTGTACGCCCGCCCGCCACCCATCACACCTGGCTTTTCATAGTTCTGTGTGCCTGTGTGTGTGTGGGGGGGGGGTTGGTGGTGGTGGACACGTAGTAATAATCGTAAGTCCTATTGCTGCTTCTCCTCCCCCTCTCTGTCTCCCTCCCTCCCTGTGGAGGAATCAGGGTCCCATCGCGCCTCACATTCTAGGGACCCTTGGTTGCATAGGTAGGTCTGCTTCATGTCACCCACCCATGCCCCCCAAAACAGTAATAATGGCAGCCCTGCAGGTTCATGCGCGACCGGAGTGGAGTGGGTGTGGTGGTACGGGTAGGGGGTAGATCGATCAAGAGAGGAGTCAATGTTTTCTTCCTCCCCTCCTCAGGAACTGGGCCAATCAGTGACATGTGAGGGGGTAAGGATGGGATACCTTACAATCAGTTCTGTCATTTCACACACCCGCCTCCGCTCCGCCCCTGCCCCCCTCAGCTGCCCTCCTTGGGGTCTCCCCGTAGGTGGGCAGGCATGTGGTGGTGGGGTGGGGGTTGTGGGGGAGGACAAAAACGGAATGCCGGTCAGTCCATGTTTTTCGATTTGTTTTTTATTTTTACTTGTATTTTTATATTTTATTTATATTTTTATTGTACCTGGAGATGAGTTATTTAAATCTTGGGTTAGTGGATGGAGCAGGGTTTTGATCTGATGGGAAGATCTTTGGGGAATGCACTGTCTGCTGGTATTTCTTGAAGCTCCTTTGAAGGTCTCCAGTGTGGGGGAGGGTGGGATGTGTCCTACTGAAGGTTTGTTGGACAGTCGTCCAGGAGAAAATGATTCAAATTCTGAAGTCTGACATTTCAGGTTGTTTGAAAAATGTCCTGGAAGAGAACAGAAAGACCAGTCAAGGATCAGAAAGGTGTGGGCAGCAAGGAGCCATCACCCCCAGCTATTCTCCAGACAGGTGTGACTTCCCCTTTCAGCAAACAAACAGAGGAAGCAAATGGAGTGAATGAGGGAGTGAGTGAGTGAGTGAGTGAAGAGGATGCCACTGTCTCAATATAAAAAGATGTTGGGTAGGGGGGAGGGAGAGAGGGAGGAATCTAGGGAGACAATCAAGAATGTAGCATACAGGGGCTGGAGTGGTTATGGCATCTGTTTGCCCAGCATGCAAATGTACATGGGTTCAAACCCCAGCACTCAATCCACAGACACAACTGAGTGTCGAGGTGACGAGGGCCATGTGGAAAATTCAATAAAAATAGATATTCTCTCTCTCTCTCTCTCTCTCTGTCTCTCTCACTGTTCTTCTCAGTGGGGAAGGTTTGCTCTGCAAAGCCCTGGGGCCGCTCCGTGGCCCTCTGTTCTCAGGGGGTGGTCGCAGTGCTTGTCCGCAGGGACATCCGAGCCTCGCCAGGTCCCTCTGTTCCTGCCCGGCGTGTCGCGGGGTGGGGGAGGACGGTGCTGGTCAGGCTGGAGCGGGTGCAGGGCCCTTGCCCTGCTTTACATGCTCTGAGGCTAGGGAGGTCGACCAGAAGTCCCTTGCGGACATTGTGTTTTCGCAGTGTCCTGGACGGTCAACCAGATGTCCCTGTCGGCCCCCCCCCCCGCCCCCCCTCTGAGGTTGGCTCTATTGCTGAGCCACTGCTCCAGCCCCAAGTCAGACAGGATCTTGCTAAGTTGCTGAAGCTGCCTTGAATGTGTGATCTGATTTCTGTCTTCTGAGCTGCTGGGATTACAGGCGTGTGCCACCATGCCTAGTTTAATTCTTCCTTTTTGAACTCCTGGAAAGAAATGCCATTCAAAAGTAAAGTAAAAGAGAACATTACTGAAATCATTAATCCTAAAAATACTTTTGCAAAGCCTGTTATTATTATCTTTAAAAAAACAAAACAAAACCTGAAGTTCCTGGAAGAGGGCATAACTTTTTTCCTTATCCATAAAAGATCTGAGAATTTCTTCTTTTGTCAGAAAGCTACAGCCAAAGACTTTTTCAATGTCTAACCATGGCATTTCATCTTTTAATATTATTACAGAAACTCCAGAGAAAATCTTTCTCCTTCCTAAGAAGTTTGTATTTTTAAAGGCAGCACCATTTCAAGTTTCATATAAATACATGCAGTTAACCTTAAAATAATATTTAATTACTTCACATTTACTACAGCTTTAATATGGCTTTATTAAATTAATTCAAATTGATACTTCCCTGGCCAATGAAAACATGATTTATGGAGACTCTTCAAGATGGCGATCTGAAGACAAAAGACCTCCCCTGCACCCTGGTGACTGATCAGGATATCTCCGGTTTCTCACCAGTGTTTTGAGGTGAGAATAGCATGGTGAATCACCAGTTCTAATCTTAGCACTGGTTCTGGGGAATAGAGACTTAGGAGCGACCAGGGATTCTTTGTTCTGCGCTGCCGCCGCGGCGGCTGCGGCTGACCCGCCGGCCGGCATTTGCACTCTCCAGCCTACATTCCCGCCTGCCTGAGTCACTTCTGCAAAGAAAAACCCGCACAGCTTTAAAGACAGCATTCTGGCGAGGACACCTCCAGGACCTGCGCTCTGTCTGGCGGCAGGATCAGTGACTGGAAAGAGCTTTCATACAAGCACAGAGCAGCGGTTTGTGCAGAAGAGGTGGTGCAGGAACTGCAAGGCTTGTACTTTAGGCTTGCTAGTTACCACACGCCCAGCCCACCTGATCAGGGCAAGACCTCTTTGGGATTGCAAAGCAAGCTCTAAATACTCCGGCTGGAAGCAGCAGAAATCAAAGGTGGAAACAGGACCAGAAGGCCTGGCTGAAGCCTTGAAGAAGGTGTGGGAGCAATGAGGGAAGGGGAGCATCCATTTTTAAAACCACACTCCCTCTCCCGGACCAACATCCCCCAGGTCTGCAAAAGAGGCTCATAAAACTGTGCCTGGATCCTGCAGCTGAACACAGGCAGTCTCAGCAGAAGGGGGGGTCAGGGGCCTGAATCCTCCTCTCATAAAGGATCTGGGACTGAGGAGTAACGGAGTTCAAGGATCTGTCCTCCCACCATAGACACTTCTTTCACAGGGCAGAGGAGCTGGGACTCCAGGGACCACAGAGATCATGTCCGACAACGACCAGCAGATGGAGCTCTGATAACATATCTTCTGACCTTCGGACCCCCTGAATACACCTTCAAAAAAGGTTGAAACAGGTCAGATCCAGCCATAAATAGAAGACCCACTCCCTGAAAGGACCAGAGACAATCATATTATTGATACTTCCAGGGAGTGCCTATTAAGTATAATTTTCCTCAATTTTTTTATTTTTATTTTTATTTTTTATTTTTTTATTTTTTTTTGCCTTTATTTCGACTTCGTTTTCAAATTTTCAAGGTGTGTACCAAGGTGATATATGGTGGAGTTTACTTGTTCTCCAATATATAAAAACTTTAGCAGGGGTTTTTTACTTTTCTGTAATGCTAATGTTGTAGAATAGTTAACACCTACCCTCCCCCCTCCCCTTTTTCCTTTTTTTTTCTTTTCTTCTTTATTTCTTTTATATCCCATCTCTTTTCTTTTTTCTCTCTCCTCTTAGAGGGATAA
>PVKS010053573.1:0-10358 GCA_004027875.1 Aplodontia rufa
TTTAAAAAAAAAAAAAAAAGGCTAGGGGTGTAGCCCAGTGGTAAAGCACCCCTAGGTTCAACCTCCAGTACCCCCTCCCACCAAAAAAAAAAAAAGTGCTGTATGACTGACTGAGGTGTAGTTACTGGGGTAAGTGATCTAATTCATTTATACCTGCATTAGACTCAATTAAATTTTATACTTGATCTTAACCAAAACACTGAGAAGTGACAGACTAAGTTAAAATGTTAAATATTTAAGTTTTTATACCAACAATTTAATTACAAAACAGATTATTTCAGAAGTTGCATACAATAAGATGTCTATAACTTCTGCATATTTGGAAATTAAATCATGCTATCAAATCAAGAGTTAAAGGAAAAATCATAATAGAAATTACAAGTACAGTACTTGAAACAGGATAACAGATACATGTATCAAAATATGAGGTTTTGGTGGCTCAGCAGTTTTGGTGCTTGCCTCGCATCCTCGAGGATGCAGGTTTGAACCCCAGCACCATGTACACAACTAAGTGTTGGAGTGACCCAAAGCCATGTGAAAAATTATATGAAATTGATTCTTTCTCTCTCACTGTCCCTCTCTCTCTCAAAAAAAGGTCAATTTTATGTAGTTTTTCACTTGGCTTTCATTGTACATGGTGCTAGGGTTTGAATTCACACACTCATGCATGCTGGGCAAGCGCCGTAACTGCTGAGCCACTCCTTCAGCCCCCCCTCCTTAAAAAAAAAAAATCCATAGGTGTTCTGTAAAACTCACCTTTCTATAATTTATGATGCTGGTATAGTGGGGAGTTTTTAAAACATTTCTCTGACTTTTTCTGTCTGCCTTCTTTTTAGGGTCCTCCAATCATTATTAAATCACCATGCTCTAATAAGCATGTGACTGTTTTTTAGTCCTACAGTTAGAACTGTTACTATTTTTCTTCTTTTATGCTTTTCATCTTTCAAAATAACCACTTCACCAATTCCTCATTTTAAATTACTTTCATTAAAATAGGGCGTTTTTCTTTGTTTGACTGAAAAAAAGGTATAATGGACTATTTGATATAATAAAAAAAACTCAATAGAAAAGGGAAAAGTTTTTTAATTTTTTTTTTTTTTAAAGAAGGACAGTGAGAGAGAGAGAATCAATTTTTACTGAGTTTTTCACATGGCTTTCGTTGGTCTGACACTTAGTTGTGTACGTGGGTGCTGGGGTTTGAACCCATGTGCTAGCGCGTGCTGGGCAAGCACCGTAACCACCGAGCCACCACTCCAGCCCCCAGAAAAAAATTTTTTTAAAAAAATCCTACAACAGTTCATTAAAGAAAAAGCCTAGGAAATTAGAACTAGAAGGAATTCTCAACTGACAATTTTTAAAAATTCTAAAACATCCTAAATGAGAAATTTAAGAAATATTCCACTTATATGAGATACTCACTTTTTTTTTGTATTGCTGGTTCTAGCCAGTGTAGCAAGACAAGGAAAAGAAATTTAAAGTATTAAGAACTGAAAAGGAAAAAAAATGAAAGTGAATTATTTGTCATTTATATATAAAACCTAAAGAAACTGACAAATATAAGAAGTAAAAATGAGAATTTGCTAGGCCATAAAAAGCTCAACAGATTTTATAGGTTTAAATGACACAAATATGTTATTACAGAGGAATTTAGCTACATATCAGTAACAAATGTTAACTAGAAAATTCCATTTGCTGTTTAAGCACTGTATTTGTGAGTGAAAGAATATGCAATTAGAAAATATGTATGTATATTAACTGATAAGAAAATTTTATAGCCTTAAATGCATATCTTGGAAAAGAAAAATCATAGCATCAATGATGAAGAAAGAAGAGCAAAATTTAAATCCAAAGGGAAGTACATTAGAGTGGATATTACTAAAATTGGGAATGTGTAACTGAGAATTAAAGCCAAAAAAAAATTTTTTTTTTTTTTTTAGAGAGAAGGACAGTGAGAGAGAGAAAGAGAGAAACAACTTTATTTAGTTTTTCACATGGCTTTAGTTGCTCCAACACTTAGTTGTGTACGTGGTGCTGGGGTTTGAACCCGGGTCCTCGTGCTTGCCAAGCAAGCGCCGAAACCGCTGAGCCACCGCTCCAGCCCCAAGCCAAAAATTATTTGAAAAGTTATTTACTAGCTTGAATTAAAAAGGAGACATCACTAAAGAGTGTATGGAAGGAGCTGGAGCGGTGGCTTGGTAGTTTTGCTGTTTGCCTGGCAGGCACAAGGCCCTGGTTCAAACCCCAGCACAACGTACACAACTAAGTGTTGGAGCAACAAAGGCCATGTGAAAAACTAAAGTTGTTTCTTTCTCTCTCTCACTGTCCCTCTCTCTTAAAAAAAAAAAAAAAAAAAAGCATATGGACATTAAAAAGATAGTAAGAGAATATTAAAAACAATTTTGGCCAATGTTAAGAAAATTTTGATGAAGAAATTAAATTATTAGAAAAACAAATTGCTAAAATTGACACAACAAGCAGCAATCAAATCAATCACAATGCTACTTTATTAAAGAAATTTAATCCATCAATAAAAACCCAATGAAGTAAACTATAGACCCAGATGTATTTATTGGTGAATTTTTCCGAACAATTAAGGTAGCAGGGAAAACTTTTCAGGTTGTTTATGAGGGTAATAAACCTGATACCCAGTATCAACATAGTTTTGATACCAAAACCTGACAAGAAATGAAAGAAAAAATGTGAAAAATAATGTCATGCTGATTTGGGTTTATTCAGAGAATGAACCTAGGATAAACATTCACAAATCACTGGTGTTTATAGCAAGAATAAGTAAATTTATGGACACGCCTATAATCCCAACTGCTCAGAGGCAAGAGGATCATGAATACAGTCAGCCTCAACAACTTAGCAAGGCCCTAAGCAATTTTGTTTTGAGGAAAGGTCTGGGGATATGGCTCAGTGGTTTAGCTCCCTTGGGTTTAATCTCTGTGGTACAAAAAAAAAAAAAAACAAAACAAAAAAGTAAATTTAACCCAGCTGGCTATATTGAAATTAATATACAATGTCAACTAGTACAACATTGAACAATCCATTAAAAAATAAGTCCTAATCAAAAGTGTTGCTCTTTGAGTATTACTGTTAAGAGTATTAAAGAGAGGGAGAAAATATTTGTAAAGACCTATCTGGGTAAAGAACATACCCAAGGGTTGAGGATTTAGCTCAGTGGCACAGCACTTGCCTCGTATGCGCAAGGCCCCAAGTGCGATCCTCAGACCTGAAAAAAAGAAGAAAAAAAAATACCCAAAATATATTTTTTTAAATTCTAAAAATCTAATAATTAGTTAACCCAATATTTAAAATTTGGCAGAAGACTTTGAATTATGCATGGATCCAAGGAGCATATATGGTACATAAATATGTAAAGGACTGGGGTTTTAAACTGGTCTTCTAGTTCCAGAGGGGTTTTATGTATTTTTTATTTCAAAGCATATATTTTAAGTGATTCTAATTCTTTATTCTGTTGTTCTTGGAAAAATCCTGTTCTTTATAGCCCACTGTCTTGGTTCCCTATCACCCAAATGAAAGCCTTTTCTACCTGGCAGGTGGATAAAGTGGACAGGTGGATGGCTATGAGGCTATTGGTATCTCTACTTGGAAATCATGAAATGACAAGGGCTTCTGGACAGTGGCAAAGTCACCACTGAATATTTTTTCCCAAAGCTGCATTTTTATAGAATGCTTTAAAGTAGAGAATTAAATGTTTCCTTAACTTACATTTGGATATCATATCCCTTTAATGTGTGCTTAAAATGTGGTTTTGAGAATCAAAATATATCTACTTAATAGTAGTTAGAAATCTTAGTTTGAAGTTATTGCATTTCCTAGAGAGAAATGCCTTACTGGGCTAACCCTGTATAATTTTGACAAGATTTACAATTATAAAGTAGTCCAAAACAGAATTGACCTTTTTTTGATTAATCTTGTTTAGGAAGTAGTGCTTCTGGAGCATCCTTTTGGTGCTGTGAAACAAGAACAGCAGAGAAAATTGATTGAAGAGTGGAATAAACAAATAGAAGATGAACATCAAAGAAAAACAGAGGAAAAAAATATGTTTTCAAAGGTAACTTAGAAGGTTGTATGGCTGTAAAGGAAAATAATTAATTTCATTCTTTAATCATATTAACTTAAAAGTATCCTGAAACTATTTGACAAGACCAGAGTATTAAAATTCTACGTGAAGCTGTTTTCATTGAATGTACCTAGTGTGATTTTTTGCATAGCTTTTTAGAAATTTCCTAATTCTTTGAATTCTTCGTATTTTCTTTCCAAGCTAGTTATTTAAATACAATAAGCAATCAAAACAATATAATTTTTCTGTGCTTATTCTGTTGTAATTTTTAGAAATCAAATGTTTAGAAGTCATTTAGGATTTTATGTAGGAGTAATTGGAGTATTTCTTATTTGTGACCATTAGAGTGAGGAACATGAAAGACGGGCAGTGCATTTTGATTCACTAAAGAATCATCCTGATTCTCAGTCTCAGCTGTCCTCTCTGTCAACACAAAAACAACCAGAGTACTTCTGTGTCTCTCCTGACACTCAGGAGCTGGCAGATGTCAACAGTGTTTATACACCTACAATTGGAAGCCAGGTTGAACCTTCAGAGGAGGAGTATGTAGCAAAACCTGTTAGGGATGTGGCTGTGGCAAGCAATCAAAAAACAAAGTAAGTTCAGTCTTTAGAATTTACTGATTTTTAAGAAAATGCGTTTTAGTTGGACTGTTGATATGTCTTAATTGTTTTCAGATTTGATCTTTTTCTTTGAAGTAGAAATGATTAGTATATGCATCCCAAGAAGAAATTATGTAGCTTGTTGAACTTACCTTTTTCCGGTTTTGAATAGCTAATGTTTATATATTTTGTCAGCTTTCTCCGTTCTATGACTGCTCTCTTGGACCCAGCACAGATTGAAGAACGGGACAGAAGGCGACAAAAACAATTAGAACATCAGGTATTGCATTGTAATATATCATTATTGGCCTTAATAAATAATAGTATGGCCAACAAATACCTAAAAACTTGTTTCAGTTTGTTTCGTTTGTTTTTGAGGTGGTGTCTTGCTGTGTTGCCCTGGGCTCAAGTGATTCTCCTGCCTCAGCCTCCTGAGTAGTTGGGCCTATAGGGTGTCATGCCAGCTGAATAATTCTTTGAAACCATTGATATCAACTATCCCCAATTATTCAAATCTTATTTTTACTTAGTTCATTGAACAATTTATATAGATAGCATTTGTCATTTATGGGGTAGTATACAAAGTACTGAGATTATTTCTTCAGGTTTTTATATCATTTCTTCTAATAGCCCCCATGGGGATGAAGAAAAAGTATGTAGAACTTGATTGAACAAGTTTAACATTTTAACTTTACTCATACATAAAATATTTTCTACTTATAGCACTGATAAAACTTGAGTTATTGATATACATGAATTATGTATTTCTAGTCATGGCAATGATTTATGTGCTTATGACTAGAAAGCAATCACTGCTCAGGTAGAAGAGAAGCGAAGGAAGAAGCAGTTGGAAGAAGAGCAGAGAAAGAAGGAAGAACAAGAAGAGGAGCGTCGCTTAGCACGGGAACGAGAAGAGATGCAGAAACAATATGAAGAAGACATGCTTAGGCAAAAACAAAAAGAAGTAGGTTATTTATACTTACATGCTTGACATTCTAGAATAAAAATATGTATTTTTAAAGTAAAAATACCATTAGTATTTTGAAAGTGCAAAGCTATGTGTGGAGACATTAAAGCTTTGAAAAAAGAAAAGGGAGAAGCTTGAGGTTTTATTTCATACGATTTGGGTCTCAAATGCTGTACTGCTTTGGCTTTTCCTTTCTGCTGAGGAGGTCAAGATGAGTCATTGCACAAAGCTAAAGTTAATCCATATGCTCGGGGTATGTATGCTTAATTTGTCATTGATTATTGCAGTAATAATTTTAGGTATGAAAGAAATGATTTACCTTTCTCTCCATATCATATCATCTGTAAACAGATGAATATTTTGTTTGCCTGGGATTGATGACAGTTTGTGGCTGTGGTAAGAGGATTCCTTTGTCCTTAGAATCTTTTTAAAAAGAGTAAATATGTGGTTGACTAGGAGAACCCCTCTAATAAAGTGACTGAGACAAAGTAGGTAGATATAGAGTGTCACATGAGCTGACCTGACAAAGAGCAGATCATTCAGTGACATTCAATTGCGAGAGATTTTAAACAGAATAAAGTCTGCATTTTCTTGTCTTTTTTCACTTAGCATCCTTCACTCCAAAATTGGCTAGTTGGGTTCTCATTTCATTGATGAATAGGCTGAGGCAGCTACCACTATGTGATTTTATATATATACATGAGAAAAAGTATCATTTGCTTCATTGCAAGTAGTTATAAACACTCTTTTCCGTTTTAGCATTTATTTTTATTTTTTAAAGAGAGAGGGACAGTGAGAGAAAAAGAGAGAAACAATTTTTATTTTTCATGTGGCCTTTGTTGCTCTGAGACTTTGTTGTGTACATGGTGCTGGGGTTCGAAGTCGTGTACTCGTGCATGCCAGACAAGCACCATAACCACCGAGCCACTGCTCCAGCCCTTAGCGTTTATTTTGAATCTTAATAGAATTATAAAATTGACTCAGTTTTTAAAACATTGAAAACTTGAAATGGGTGAAACGGATTTGTATTTGATTTAATATAGTTATAAAAAACATATATATATATATATATAAACTCCAAAAGGGCAGTAACTTTGCCCTATTGAGTTTTTAACCTCTAGTATCTAGATCAGTACCTGACACACACACACAAAAAAAAAAAACTTAGGAACTACTGAGGGAATAGTCGAATCTTTACAGGTTTGATAATTGTATTTGATAACTTTGTATGTCAATATTAATAGGAAATCATGACTCTCAAAACAAATGAGCTATTCCAAACAATGCGGAGAGCACAGGAGCTGGCACAGAGACTAAAACATGAACAGAGAATCCGAGAATTGTCTCAAAAGGGACATGACACTTCTAAATTGATTAAAAATCTTTGTGGTAAGTGATTAAGCAGTATTATAGTTTTTTTTGAAGATTTTAAATACATACCTGTTTTTAATACCTTTAATATACCTTTTAACTAAATATATTTCAGATCTTCATCTAATTTTATAAATAGAAATGCTTATTTGGAAATGTAAAAATAGATCTAAAGATACTTTTCAGTATCTTTTACAATTTTTTTTTCTTTTGTCCTTCCTTTTGCAATACTGGGATCAAACCTATAGCCTAGCCTGTTAGGCACACACTCTGCCTTTTACTGTGAGAGGTAAAATGTGTACTTTTTAATTGATTTTTACAAAGAAAACAATTGAGCAATTTCCCTAAATTCATTTAAGGATAAGAATGAAAATAAATTTTTAAAGAAAATTTAGGTTAGCATTTCTAAATTTTTATTGCAGCATTTATTCTGAATAAGCTGAGTTGTGTTAGGTACTGTTATGCTATACGTGTTGGTGGTGGTGCTGCTGCTGGGGATTGAAGCTCAGGGCTGCAAACATTCTAGGCAAGCACTCTTTTACCACTGAGCTACATTTCCAGCTCACTATACACAATTCAAGATAAAATTTCTCGTTGCCAGTTGATACAATACAAATGGAATATAATGCATCTGTTAACATTTCAAATTCAAGACATGACTTGGATGAAGCCATTGGTAAAATGAATAAGAGTATCAATTCCATGACTTCTCCTAAGAAGGATACTGGTGTCCAGACAGGTATGTAGAAATATTCATTTGACTTAGTATTTACTTAAAAAGTCAAAAAGCAAATAGCCATGAAGTTACATTTAAAAATTAAAGTTAAGAAAATAAAGGGATCTGTTGGTTATTTTATAATAGCTTTACTGAGATGTCAACATAAAATTCAGCCCTTAAAGGGCACAATTCAGTGTTTCCTAGTGTATTTGTAGCTGTGTAGCCTGCTCCACAATTTTAGAACCTTTTCATCCCTCAGAGTAGAAACCTGTTTCCCCTTTGTCTTCCAGTTCACTTTTAGAATTTTTGTCTATTCTGGACATTTCATGTAATTGGAATTGTAGCATATATGTCCATCAGTGGAGTGACTTCTCTGGCTTAGCCTAATCTTTTTAAGGTTCATCAATGTAATTTTGTTCCTTTTTATTGTTGAGTATTATTCCATTGTGTGGAAATACATTTTGCTTGTTCAGGATTTGAGAGGTGTTTGGGTTCTTTACATTTTTTGAATTGTGAGTATGCTGTTATGAGGGGATTGACCCTAGAGGCACTTTATGCCTGAGTTAATCACAGACCTTTTTTTTTTAGAGGATTTTATTTTTTCATCTGGCCTTTGTTTCTCTGACATTCAGTTGTATATCTGGTGCTGGGGTTCAAACCTGAATCATCATGCATGCCAGGCAAGTGCTCCAACCACCTGAGACAATGCTCCCGCCCTCCCATCCATTTTGAGACAAGGTCTTGCTAAGTTGCTGAGGATGACCCTGAACCTGTAATCCTATCTAACCTCTCAGCATACCATTGTGCCCAGTTTATGTACAAGTTGTTGTATGGACATGTTTTCATATCTCTAAGGACAGATGGGAATTTATGTTCAACATTTCGAAAATCTACCAAATTGTCCCCCAGAGCAACTGTACCAGTGACGTATGAACATTCTAATTTCTCCTTATCCTGGCTAACGCTTGTGTGGTGTTGATTTGCATTTCCCCAGTGACTTATATTCAGCATATTTTCATATGCTTTCATACCTTAAGAGAGGTAGAGAGATAATAAGGCAGTACCCATGCTGGATATCATCATCATTGGTCTCCACATTTATTATGAATCCCTTTCATACCTCATTTTGTCGTTAGAGATCACTTTTTCCCCCCCTTAAATGGGGTCTCGTTGTATTGTCCAGTTTGGTCTTGAACTCTTGGGCTTAAGTTGATGCTCCTGTCTCAGCCTTCTCGGTAAGTGGGACTAACAGGCATGTGCTTTCTCACCTATTTTTTCATTTTTTAAAATAATGTCTATGAAGTCATCTTATCACTTTACTTTTTCAACTAGGTACCAATGAATCTTCCTGTCAGTAGGTCCTTGAGATCCTGTAGTAACTTAAGAGATAGAAACCAACTTGGCTGGTCATTTATTTAAGATAATATTGTGTAAGCACTTTGGAGTTGGGATAACCTCAGACCCAAAATATGTTAAGGAAATTCTCCTGATGTAGCACTATTTTCCATTAATTAACTTTGGACCCTACTTCAATATACCAGATTAGCCACATCATGAAGTGGATGGTGATGGTGATTTTATGGCATTATGGCTGTCCTTGGTGCCATCAAAATGCATGCTTTATTAATGATTAAAGTTGAAGTTTTGGAGAAATTGGAATCACTGTGTAGTATTGGTGGGAATGTAAAATGGTGCAGCTGCTATCAAAAAATGTGATTGTTCCTCAAAAAATTAAAAAGAATTACCATCCAGCAATTCTACTTCTGGGTGTCTTAAAGATATTGGACACATATGTTCATAGCATTATTTACAGTAGGTAAAAGGTGAAAGTGATGTAAGTGCCTGTGTACAAATGAGCAAAATAGTCTGTACTATACAGTAGAATATTAGCATCAGAAAATAAAACATGCTACAATGTGGATTAACTTTGGGAACTTTGTTAAGTACATAAACAAGTCCAAACAACAAATATGACTATATTTACTACACATTGATTTATAGAAACATAAGTAGAATGGTGGTAGTCAGTGTGGGGGTTGGTTCTTGAATGGTGTAGACCTTTTTTGAAAATTAAAGTTTTGGAAGTTGAAGTCTTGTGGGTAGTAACTGAAGTGGCAAATTTTGGTGTTTACATTTTGCCCAGTCTTTTTGTAATTATTTCACATTTTTTAGATGATTTAAATACAGGCATATTCACCAATGCAGAATCATACTGTGAATACGTAAAAGAGAGTGAAGTTACAAATTGTTCATCTCCTGAGATTTCTGCAGAATTTAAGACAGACAAGCAAGAAATAAGTAAGGATAAAAGCAACTTAGAAAAAGAAAACAGTTTTTGTGATGATCAGTGTAATGAGTTCATCAAACCAGAGAAACAAATAAAACACATGAAGAAATGTTCTAGAAAGCCCGAATGGAATATAAATAAGCCTCTCAAAAGGTATGTTCCAGCATCAGAAAAGTACCCCAGACAGCTTCAAAAGCAGAGAGAAGAAAAAAAGGTAAGAAGGCAGATGAAACTACTTCATTTGGTGGAGAAAAATAATCCTGAACACCTCTCTCAAAATAAAGGCGCCTCTTCAACCTCTTCAGAAATTCTTCATTCAGCTC
>PVKS010053574.1:0-10359 GCA_004027875.1 Aplodontia rufa
GGCAATCAACCGTCAACAGAATGAAAGTCATCATTTATCTAGAGGCTGATTGTTGGCTATTAGGGAGAGATAGAATGTGGTTAGACCAGTATGTACTGATGGATTGTCTTGGTCCGCAGTGTACATAAGAGGTTAAGGCAACCGATTTGAAATCTAATGGAATTTCTGTGTGGAGTTTGGAGTCGGATCACAGTAACTCCTCAGGGCTGTAATGTGATTTGAAGTAGAGAATGGATGGAAAGCATCAAGTAGTTATCAGAATCTGTGCAATGTAGCCATTTGGTTGCTCACTTTGGGGACTGAGAATTCCAGCGAAGGGATCACCAAAGAGTTGGTGATAACTGCTTTGGTGATGTTTTACATGTGAAAGGCCATAGATGGTAGGGCAATATAGAGCAAAATGAAAGGTCATTGGCTTTGAGCTTAAGAAAATCCCTGGTTTGGCTAATAGAAGTGCCAATGCTTGGTGAAGCTAAGGGAAGTGCAATAAATCAAAATATTTGTATTATACCCACTCCAGTCTCTCACTATCTTTGTAGTTACCGAGTTTTTCCTTATTTCTAAATTCTTGCAGCAATATAAGTCTGTCTCTTCTTTTATGGTAGTCGTAAAATTATTCAGCCTTCTTTCAAAATACAGCTGCTGCATTTGACTCTCTGATCTCCTGCAGCACTGAATTCTACTGTGTGCAAAAGTATTTCATTTTATTGGTTTTTAAATTTTCTTTCTCCACCATTCATATGAGTACTTATTCTCATATTGTGCAATGGTATTTTAAGCTTGGGATTGATAACTTTGTTCCCCCTGTACCTTTCCTAATCTTAAATAGTGCAATTAAGTTCCTTTTAACTATGCTCATTGTCAGGCTGGGGAAACCAGGTTTTATAATCTTTCATTGCATGCCAGTTCTGCCAGACACTTCACCTTCCTCACAGGCCTAATCTGGACTTTTCACTGAGCACGCTGCGCCCAACCCTATAATCAGCACCAGGCACAAATTGTAAGATACTTTGAAAATTGTGAGGTCATTAACTGACAAAATCTCACATTTAGGTAATGCTTTTATCTGCAAAGATTGTCATTGTTTTTTGGCGACAATCTTGACTCTCCAGACAGCATCTGTCTTGCAAGAAGGGATGGGCAAATCAGTGCATATCTGTGTGTGGAACCTTTAGTGGGATTCATCCCATCATTGTGGACCCCCCACTAAGCAGAGTGTGCAAGGGTTGATAGAATGGTTTTGCTGGTGTCCTAAAAGGGAGCAGTGTTTGCTGTTACTGCAGGCTTGTCATTTAGAGTGGCCAGCCAAAAGCCAAATAATAAAGCCAAATAAAATAAAACAGAACATTGAGCGGTCGCTGGAGGCAAAGAAAAGTGTCTGTCCAGCCTTTTGTTATGGCTCTGCTCTAAGCAGCAGTGCTTGGAAGAAGCCCTGGACTGGCACTAGGATGATGCTGTGACATTTGAAGCAGGCAAAGCACAGATGCTTGTTCTTATTAAATATCTGCAGGTTTTAGTAGTTATGTACACTTTCCTTTTATAAAGAAGAAAAAATCCCTCCAAAGGATCCACAATTTTTACTATTCACTTGATTTGCAGCTTTTCCATGTGTCCATGTGACGCCTATCTCAGGATGGTTGACCAATTCTATTGTGACCATGTTTCACGAAGGTAGGGGACTTGAATTTTTGAGGACAACAAAAAGAGTGCTTTGAAGTTATTTAATATCAACTCTCCAGGGCTCATGAGTGGCACAGGCTTTTCGGTTATTATACAATAATGTGAAGCAAAGCATCAACTGGTATTGCCTTTCGGATATTCTAAGGTCTGGAAATGCATATGAACTTAATAAAAGTCACAAACAGTCAGTGCTCACTTCTGAAATGCACGCTAACACTAGGGTAAGACCAGGGAGACCGTTTTACTGCTCTTCATACTCTTTCATCTTGAGTGCTAAATTTAAGGAAGAGCTAATAAGCTCAGCAGGCAAGATAAATAGTATTTCAATGTGGTATTTTAAAGAAATAAAATGAGTGAGAAGAGCAATGATGAACAAAATATCAAAATTTTAAATGAAGGCAGAAATAATATAACTGATTTTTTCCTTTTGCTTCTGGCTTCCATAGGACTTGGTGTGGTACCCTGCAGGGGTACAACCTCTGGAGTTTCCTGTTTACTGGGATAAGATGATGTCTAACTACTCTGTGCTGTGTAAGTCTTATCCCTTAGAATGATTCTTAGAAATATCTCAGGTGCATGTGTGCTAATAAAAGAACAGACCAAATTCCCAATGTTTGATTCCTGTTTCCTTGGGCATTATGATATTGTTGATATCATTTAAAACATTGCTCAGTGGATTTAAAATTATGCTATATATTTTGCACTTGTTCTTAAGCCCAATAACAAATATACAAGTAATGAACAAATATACAAAGTAATTGACATTCTTTTAAACCACAGTTGCCCTATATCAGTTGGGATAACCTCACTAAATAACTTCAGTTTCAAAGAAGTTTTATTGTTTTCCTTAAATATATCTTAAAATATATTTGATATACTCTATTAAACCATAGAATTTTTATAGAATCATAATTACTGACAATGGTCTAATAAATAGGATTTGAGAATTAAGAGCCACTAATGTTCCTGATGTAACCCCGTACTGCTATACAATGGGGTCACTCAAACTGCACTACCATGATAGCCCCATCACTTGACCCTTTTTTAAGGACTCTTATGTAAGTTGCTAAGTGTCAGAGCAGGGAAGAATGGGTTTAAAAAGACAGTTAGGTCCAGCTTTGTCCTAAAGCCCTCCTCCATCTCCACTTTGTCAAATTAACCCAGAGCAGAATGGGGAAACTCACTCACCTTTATTCTTACTTGGAAGTCTGAATTTTGGTAGTAATTGTCATTTTTTTTCACAGTATAGATAGCAAACAAAATGAATGATGAGTACATAGTCCCTTCCCATGTTAACACCATCCCCAAAATAAAGGTGTTATTTCAATCTGAATTGACCGGAGGACAGAGCCTGAAAATGCAGGCCAAGAGTAGTATTTCCTGCAGAAGGCGGAAATTGATGGAAAGCCAATTTTGTAAACCTGGATTTTCTTCTTAAACAGTAGCCATGTACTTGCTTGAGCTAACTATCCCAATAATCAATTGTCAACAGTTTCAAGATCATCGATATCAGCACATTTCAGAAAAGAGCAGATTCAGCTTTTGGAGATAAGATGACATAAAACAAAATGAAAATTAACAGTGACCTTGATGAGATGGAGATATATTTATAGTCATGTAAAGGCTAGAAGAAGGTAGTTCAGGGCTGGCGTGGTATCAGGACATGGATTTCTTCTCTTTTGTTTTACCATTTCTTTGTGTCTTATCTTCGTAAGATCATTTTATGGTCCAGAATAAAATCATCCAGCTTCTGACATCACACCAGCAATCTAGATACCAAATGAAAAAGTGTTCAAGGTAAGCATCAAATCAGCTGCTCCTTAATTTTGGAAACTTCCGCTTCACTTATGCTCAGTTGGGCAAACTTTGGGCTGTGGTCATATCTAGTTGCAAGGGAAGTTGAAAGTGTTAAAATAAGCCGAGTAGCTAGGTACCCATCAAAAGCTGGGAAGAAGTAATAAGGAGAAAGAGAACAGCGGTTGGGGCACATTTTATATGAGAACAATTATTGGCCTCAGAACATTGGAAAATATGGAGCAGTTACTGTGATATCAACTCAGAAATCTTTATTTTTTGTTGAGGACTCAACCACCTCATTCTAAGGGTAAATCTTTTAATAGCAGACCAAACATTAAATCATTAGGTGGTTAATATTTTAAATGCATTGACTTTGTTTTTGTGTCCTGCCCTTAATCTTTCATCTTGATAAATCTGTTATTATTGGATCACTTTATTAGTACATAGTTATGCTAAAATTCTTTCTTCCTTTATATTTCTTAATAGTAACCTGTTTTATTACTTTTGTTTACCTCACAAGGTAAAATTAGGTATGCCTTGAATACTGCATTCTAGGTGATGATAACTTATCCTCTTTTCCCCTGAGTTTCATAGTAGATTGACCCTATCAACTTCTTACTTTGTTGATTATTTTTAAATTCCAAACCAACGTATAGAAATACCACATGGAGGTACCTATATTCTTGTTCGGTATTAAGGGCATTAAGAGTTGCTCTTAGATATTTATCTCTATAAAATCTATAAAACTTTACAGTTTTTTTAATACTGGACATGCTTATTATTGCTATATCATTAAAAATGATATATTACCACCAAAAAATACTAAGTTTAGGACTTCTGCAATAGTTGTCAACAGTAAATTTAGCACTTATGATTCTAACATTTCTTGGTGAGTCAAAATGTCCTCAGAATGAAGATAGACATGCCTAAAGGACATAAATAATATATGGAAACACAAATGCACATTGGAGTCACATGGCTGGAAGCTGGAGTTTAGATGAATTCAATTTACTGACAAGGAACCCTAGCTAGTTGCCCAGGTGCTGTATATTAATTATCAGAGGTCCTAATTTTGAAGATTATAGAGTTTGGAGGTTAGATTCATTGAGAATGCCAAAGATATTTATCATACCAATTTTGTGGAAGCCAAATGCTTAGATAAGAGAATGCTTGTGGGGCTGGAGTGGTGGCTTGGCGGTTACGGCACTTGCCTGGTGTGCACTAGTACATTGGTTCAAACCCCAGCACCCACATACGCAACTAAGTGTTGGGGCAATAAGAGCCATGTGAAAAACTCAATAAAAATTGATTCTCTCTGTCTCTCTCTCTCTCTCTCTCTTTCTCACTGTCCTTCTCTCTTTAAAAAAAAACTTTAAAAAATAATAATAATAAAAAAAGAGAATGCTTGTTACAATTTAGAAATGGGAGTGTCAATTATGTTGGAAACTGCATAATGTTTATGATTCTCCAGTTGTTTGCTAAAAAGAATTCTTTAACTTCCAGCTGCATAGAAAGAAAATTTCTCTACTCAGGTAAATACATTTAAAAATTTGAAAATGGGATAATATTAAGACATGGAGTAAATACTATTCATTTATTACATTTAATGGGCCAATAGTTAATAACTTTAATGATATCTATCATTATGGCCAAGGTAGCAAATTCCTTTTGGCCTTTAGCTTTACTCATTAGTCTGGTCAAAACACAGTCAAAGAATATGCTGTACTCTTCTGTTTAGTTTGTTCCTGCATAATTAATGGAAATTGGCATATTGGTAAGAGGTAGGATGAACAAATAGTATCAGTCTATATGGGCCAACTTAAGCCTGTCACAAAGCAGTATTCCATGTTTCCTAGTGGTGAATTCCCATTTTTAGGAATTCTAACACAACCATCCTTACAATGTGACTTTGCCTGGGTGAGATTCATGAATATCTGTCAAGCCCTTGATCTCCTAACACAAGTGGCTATTTTTTTAAGTCACTTTGATAAAGGTAGAATCTGTGCTTATGAAAGTTATGCCGATAGCCATAAATTGTGGCATTACATTCAAGATTAACGAGGTGGGGCCACTGAGATTTTGATCTTGCATAAATAAAAACAGTCTCAAAATCAGTTTTAAGGGTAGTCCAGGGGCTTAAGTAAACTCCTCATATCTTGCGGATCTTATTACTGTTCCCTCTGGATAATTGCTGCTACATAAGCTGAATTTATCTGCCAATGAGAAAGAACTAAATCAATACAATTGGCCAAAAGAAAGAAAGCATACGATGCTCTTGACTATAGAATTCATTGCCTAAGTTGATAACAAGTATATAAATAACAGTGAAATACAGCCAACCTCACCACACACTAGGAAGCAAAGAGAAATCTCGAAAGCCAAGTGATGCAAGTAAACTTGGATGCTGTTACTTGTTGCTTCAATTAAGTCTAAACTTGTGTCACCAATCAAAAGTCTCAGAATCTTAGAATAGTAATACACAGACATTTATGAACATGATAGTTTGGGTCCAAATTTAAACATTTAGACCTTTTATTTCTCTTTGTGTTAAAATGTGTAACCCTTGTGTAGTCTTTATAAAATTACACTTACTTTGAATGTTGTCAAATAATGTTAATTCATGGCTATTTTTTATACTTTATCTTTGTTAACCTTTTATTATTTGTAAAGTAAATGAGGAATGTATAAATGTACTCAGTAGAGGAGCATGAAATTTTGTTTTTCTTGAGTAGGAAAACTCTTATAATCTGAGATTGCCTTGAGTGGTGTTTATAAGTTCATGATATCAAGAGTGTGACCACAACTTCACCAACTTCAACAAATCTTTCATAAAGCACTATGAACATGCAGGGTCAACAATTTTCTCTTTTCCCCCTGCTTGGAAATTTCAAGCAGACCTTTTTCTTTGGACACTTCCATTGCTTGAGGGAGTGTACGGGGATGCCTCAGTATTCTTGACTTCTGAGAATTCCCATCTCAAAAAGCATCCTGTCCAAAGGAAACATTTGGAGATCCAAGTCTACATTGCAAAGAAGCACTGTGCAATGATAACACACTCCACCATAGTTCATTGGCTGGTGATGCCAGAAAAGAGTGGTAGCTCAGCATTACCGTGCTTGCCTGGCATGCGTGAGGACCTGATTTGAAACCCCAGCACCACTTACCCAACGTTGAAGCAACAATGATCAGATGAAAAACTAGATAAAGTTGATACTCTCTCTTTAAAAAATTCTTCAAAAAGAAAAATAAAAGAACATTCCTCGGGGCTGGAGTGGTGGCTTGGCCATTACGGTGCTTGCCTGGTATGCATGAGTACGCGAGTTTGAAACACAGTACCACATACACAGCAAAGTCTCAGAGCAGCGAAAGCCACGTGAAAAATTAAAAAATAGAATTGTTTCTTTCTCACTGTCCCTCTCTTAAAAAAAAAAGAACATTCCTGTTTTGTTTTACTTGCTAGGGAACCAGTGAACAGACACACACATTAAGGCTGCATCATTAGGTCTCTCACTTACACAGATACATACACAGACTCACCTTCGCACACAGAGCTAATTGAAGATATAATCAAGGTACTAAGTGCAATTTGCCATCCCTTGCTGGTGTCTTTTAGTGGCCACTTTGCTACAGGCTATCATCTTTATTGCCAGTGGGAGTCAGTGATAGGTGTAGAATTATTGCCTGATAATGACCCATTACTGTGTGTCACTACTGTATTTGGACTTAGGGCTATTTGTAACTTGTTTGATTCCCAGCACAGTGCAGTAACCGAACAGGCGCTTGTAAATGTGCACATTTGTTATCCAGATACCATAGATCAGGGTCAGCTGGGAAGCACCAGGCAGGACGTTCAGGGCTGTTGTACTCATGTTGAGTTATGTCTGTGCACCCAACCCAACACCATTCACTCTTGGCATTTTCAGATGACACCAGCCTCTGTGCCCGTAATTTGTGCATATTTGTGATTGAAAGTAGGTCCAGTAAGGGAAGCCATATGGTTTGCCGTTCAAGTCTGATGCATTTGTAAGTAACAGATGCAAAATCGAGCACACCTGGAATTTAGAGGCAGAAGCCCTGACAGAACAATCTGTTGTGGAACACCATATATGCTGGAGGATTTGTGGGGATGAAGTCCCTACAGAAATAACCTGCCTGGATATAACCCACATCTTAATACATAACCTACATTGGCTGTTGGGCATTTATTTTTCATAGCTGGCAACATTTATACTCTCATTAGTTTTCAGCGATGATTGAATAAATACGGTAACATGCAGTTTATTTGAGGGAATAAAAAGAATAGGAGGTATAATTTGAAAATGCAGGTAGTGCCTTAGCTATATTATTTTGCAATATTGTAGTAAGGTTTGTATGAGTATAGAATATACTTGCACATGGTGGGTGGTGTGTGAGTGTGATTATTGCTGAGTTTTGTGTAATGAACTCAGCAAATATGGTGATTTCTTTTGCATTATTTTTGTGCTGTACTAGTATTGAGAAACCCTCTGGGACAGAGGTGGGCAGTGTTAGAATGTCACGTGGATTATATATCTAGATTGTTTAAGCCAAATATTACTGCATAAAGCTGGGCTCAAGGGAAAGTTGGCTGAGACTCAATCTCATTCAGTGCTTTTGGCAGCTAAAATTCCTTTATATCTTCATTGCATATTAGTACAGTAACCCTGATGGTCTGAAAGACAAGGGCAATACAGGCATATAGAGAAACAGATACTTTATGGTCTAGGGATATATAAAAAGTCTCATTTGATTTGAGTGGTATGGTCAAGATCTGAGCTGCTGAGAGTCCTTTAGCCCATTTTGGAATAAATGTTAGGACTTTTTGTATGTGAGAAATACTAGAACAAAGAAAAAGAACAGATATTTACTATAGCCAAAAGATGTGCTTCAGTATCCGGTGATTGTGTTAAGGAAATGTCACTGTGGAGATGAAGAAGAAAATTTTAAGTGTTGATATTCTATATAGCTTTATGTAAGAATTGTAATAAAAGAGGGCATAACTTTTCCTCAACTAATACTATATTTTAATAGTGGTTATAAAAGGTGTAAAAGGTGAACCAAGCAATTTTTTTGAAAGGTCAAACTCAACAATGGGCAGATATTTTAGAAACTTTTCCAAAGTGGAGAGACATTAAGGAAGAAGTTTGGATCAGAGAGATAAGTCTGTAGTTCATATAGATCTTACAGAAAGAGAGATAAGACTAGGAGAGAAGTGGCTGAACCCAAGGAAGGATTTGCATAATTTTAACCTACCTGTGAAAGCAATCAAAACCAAGGAATATTCCAACCAAATAGACTTTGAGATTTTTCTTTTGTTTTATTTTGTTTTTCAGTATAGGGAATTGAATCCAAGACATTAAGCATGCTTGGCATGCTCTACCACTGAGTTAAACTTCCAACTCTTAGTTCAAGCTCTAGATCAAAATTCCATTGAACTTTGCCTTGGTAACAGGATTTTACCTTATGAGAATGGCATTATAATTAGGAACAAAACAAGCACATTTTTGAAAGGAAAGGGCAGGCACCTAATTACCTTTGCTTTGGGAAAAGTCTAGGGGAAATTTGAGGGGACTTGTTCTATGAAGAATGTAATTAATGGAAAGAACATTGCTCTTACATGAATAGATTAGTAAGATTGTATGCATCAGTGGACTTCCAGGAGCTCACTCATGGCTAGTACTACTCACCCTTAACATATCAATGCTCTATGTCCTTCCTACCTCTCTGTATTCACCATCCTCATGGTTCCTTGGATCAAAAATCAAGAAATAAGAACTGTGGGCTGGAAGAAGATAGAAGCTCTGAATCTTGGGGTCCTGGAATATGTTCATAGAAATAATATTGGTATGATAAGGGTGAGAAATAGTAGTTGTGGGTCAGTACCTAAAATCCCACTGGTCACACAATCTCAGTAATCTAGGTAGCTGCTGCTTGGGTTTCTTCCTGTTCTTGCAATCACAGTGATAAAAGTCCCCCAAACAGAGCCACAAAGTCCCCAACAGCTCTGTGTTAATGTAGTTCATGCTCTTTCTTTTCATTGTATGATGCATTTGGAATGTAGTTACCAGAACATATATTTTGTTCTTCTAGTAAATAAGCAATGTCATATCAGTATGTCTTGAGAATATTGGGATTATTTTAAAATGTTTGTTTAACATATTTGTTAAACGTTTGTATAGTGCTCATTACGTACCAAGCACTGTTCTTAACACTTTGCCAATTTTAATGTATTTTCATAGATATAATTAGACAGGTAATTCTTGGGAAGTTTTTGCAGAATTGATTTTGGCTCAAATAATTTGGATTATTGAAAAAAATATTATTTATGTTGGGAAACAGAGAGAGCAGATGTTCAAAAGATTAATGTGGAGAAATCAAATCTAAAGTTACATTCATTCAGGGTCTCTTATATGTGGTTCACAGTTCTTAAAGATGTCCATGAATGGGATTTCCCAAGACTGCCTGTTTGTTTTTTATGAGGGAAAATATACATGTTCTTCATTAGATTCCCAAAGACATCTGCAATTAGCAATGGTGATGGGGGTTCCCACTGCTTGTCTTATATCATCATCTCTTCCTTTCAGGTTCAAATTTATACAAGTAAACTGAAGAAATTAAAATATTCATTGTGGAAAATATATGCATAATTGAAAACTGATGATGTTGGTGTGGAGGATTTTGATTAAATTCTGAGATCAATAGAAGAAAGGGACCAAGAGGTGGAAGGTGGGTGGTGACATAGGTGAGGCCCAGTGCCACGTTTTCTTTTTTTTCTCAATTAATTTTTCTTATTAGTGCATTTTAGTTTTACATAATGATGGGATTAGTTGTCATATATTCCTAGATCCACATAAATCAACAATA
>PVKS010053575.1:0-10334 GCA_004027875.1 Aplodontia rufa
TTTTTTTAACTGGGGGTACTGAGGATTGAACCCAGGGCATCATGCATGCTAGGTAAGTATAGTACCTCTGAGCTATCTCTCCAGCCCCCAGTTCTGTAATTCGGGCTAGCCCACCCTCCAGAGACAAGATGAACTGAAGAAAAGTTTAAAACACCCACTTGGAAGCATAGAGACACTAACAAAGCGTACACATTTGTGATCCAAAACCTGGAAGAAAACAGATACGCTGCAGGTGAGTTGGAAACCCGGGTCTTCTTTGCCCTCGGCAGTGTCTAGCAATGAAGAACAGGCGGTGGAGAGGCTGAGCATTACTTCTGACCACCCATGGAGCCAGTGGACAAAAGGTGAATCTAGACCCTCTAAGATGGGGGTCCTGGTAACAGCCCTCACATGCATACAGACATGCTTCGTGTTGGAATCCTAAAGGGCTGAACCCTAGGAGCAAGGTCATCTGGGAGACCCAGAAAAACTAATTTCTGAAACAGGATTAAAGTCATTTCAGACTGCTAGCACTCCTAGGCTCTCTCTGCTTGGAAGAAGCAAATGCCAGTTTATTCAGGAAGAAAATGACATCATCCCGGCCTCAATTATTCCTACAAATGGTTTTGCAAGTACAATGTGCTGAACATGATCACAAACAAACAAACAAACAAAAAACCAGCAACGGACGGCGTTCCACTCCCAGTTAGCAGGCAGAAAATCCTAAGAGAACATCACTCCCATTATAATATCCTGTGCTAGCTGGAACATCTATAAAAATCATAACTTTAAAAAGCTCATCAGAGAGCAGAAGTGAACAAAAACAAAACAAACAAAAAATAAATTAAAATTCCAGAAAGTCATAAGCCCCTCCTGAGTCCCACAGCTGCTTTCTGCAGGGAAGAAGAAACCAGTGTGGGTGGCAAGATGGGACAGGCCTCAAGGAGCCCAGCTTCAAAGAGGGCCTGCACCTGCTCCCTGCGACTCTCCGTGGGCCTCCCCAGACGGTGACGGCTGAGGGGAGAAGGGTGAGGGTAGTGCTTGGGCACTGAGAGTCCCTGTCCTCAGGTGGACACACAGGGCCTGGGTGATTAGCTGAGAAAAACCCTCTGAGGGACTCGGCCTCACAGAGTCACATGCAGAGGCTGCTGGGAGCTGAGAGAGGCCCCCTGAGGAACAGAGGGCAGAGTCTGGGAGTGGAAAGGAGGGCTGAGCATTCACAGGTGCTCTGGATACCCCACCTCAGCCCCACAGGGTGGAGAGAGATCTCTGGAAGGTTGGGGGTCTGGATTGCTGGGCAAAGAAGACTCCCCAAAGATCTAAAAGCTGGAAGCCAGTCTTTAAAGCCAAATGATGAATTCCCACAGCTCCACAAGCAAGCAGCAGCTGGACTGTAAAGCACAAAGAAGTTTCTGGAATCTCCTGGTACCTGCCAAAGGGAAGATGCTCATCCTGCCGTCAAATGATTTGAAGCCAGTGGAGAACTGAACCCAATGCTCTCTGCAGTAAGCCCGGTCTCGGCTCAACTACATCTCAGAACGACTCAGTCGGCCACTCTGGCACCCTGACGGAGGACTTGATGTACCTCCAAGGTATAGACATCATTTACGTAGTAAGTCTCTACTGTTCTTTTACACACTGCTATAGTTTGGATTTTTTTTTTTTGTACCAGGGATTAAACCCGGGGTGCTTAACCATTGAGCCACATCCCTGGCCCACCCCCCTTTTTTTTGAGGGGGCAGGGTCTTGCTAAGTTGCTGAGGCTGGCTTTGAACTTGAAATCCTCCTGCCTCAGTCTCCTAAGCCGCTGGGATTACAAGCATGTGCCACCATACCCAGCTATAGTTTTGGATGTTGAATGTTCCCTGAAGGCCTGTTAAAGGCCTGGTCCCCAGGGGTGGCGCTGTGGGGAGCTGGTAGAACCTGTGAGAAGTGGGGCCATGTGGAATGTCCTTAGGTCATTGGAGGTATGTCCCCAAAGGAGACTGAGGGACCCCAGTCCCTTCTATTTCTTTTTGTCTTCTATCCATTGATTAAAGTAGAAATCAATAGCAAGACAGCTCAAAACTTTCCAAATATTTGGGGATTAAAAAACACACCATTAAATAATATATATGTCAAAAAGTAAGTGACAAGAGAAAACTGAAGATATCTCAATGTGAATGATGACTCCCACTTTTACATATAATATAGAACACCAATAAAAAGACATTTCAAAGTCAATAATGAAAGAAATAAAATATATAACGTATAGCTAAAGCAGTCCTTAGAAGGAAAATTGTAATTTTAAGTGGCAATCTTCCTAAAGAAAAAAAATTAGGTGTATGAAATATCTATATTTCCTTTAATTTTTAAAAAATTCCTAATTAAGGAGTTGAGTTATTATACAATAATAAATGCACATAAAGTAACAATATGATATGCTTTTGAAAATATATTTCTAAGGCAGAGAGGGAGGAGGAAATGCTGGGTGTGATATTGGCCAAATTATATTGCTATATTGTGTACATGTACAAATATATAACAATGATTCCAACAATATGTACAACTATAAAGCACCAATAAAAATACGGGAAAAATATTAACAAAATAAATTCAACAAAAAGATCGTAACTCACATCTCAGGAATACAAGGTTAGCTTAACATTTTTTTAAAAAAATTAAGGAGTTGAGTTATTATACAATAATAAATGCATATAAAGTAACAATATGATATACTTTTTTTAAAAAAAATGTTACCACGTTAACTGATTGAAGCATAAAAATCAGAAGATTTTATAAATAGCTAAAGAATGGCTTCTGGATGAAATGCAACCCTCATTTATAATTTTAAAAAACCAAACTCTTTAGCATAGAAGTAAACATTTGCAATCTAAAAAGGAATATATATACACACACATATATGGGTATATATATATATCTACATAAACACACACATATTCTTCATAATGTGTACACACATACCATCATACTTCCTGGTGGAAGATCGAATGCCTTATTCCTAACATGAGGAAGTAGGAGGCAGGGATGCCCTACTCTGATGACTTTTGTTCAATCTTGCATATAATTTATTGTCAGTGTATTAAGACAGGTAGAAACAATACAGGTCGGGGCTGCAGCGGTGGCTCGGCGGTTACGGCGCTTGCCTGGCAGGCACGAGAATCCGAGTTCAAACCCCGGCACCACGTTCACAACGAAGTGTCCGAGGAATGAAAGTTACATGAAGAACTAAATAAAAATTATTTCTCTCTTTCTCTCTCACTGTCCCCTCTTTCTTTAAAAAAACAAAAGAAAACAATAAGGGTCACATTCATTAAAAAGCAAGTAGGAAAACCGTTTATTTGAAGCTGTTACGATTGTAAATGTAGAAAATCCTTGAAAATCTTGTATAAGAACTACTACATCTAGTGAATTAAGCAAGGGTTCGAGATACAAGGACAATTTATAGAAATCATTGTTTTTTTTTGTGAACAGAAAACATCAGAAAAATGAAACTCATAAAATGTCATTTACGATAACATCCAAAACATAAAATAGATAAATTTAGCAAAATTTATGCAAGGCCTCTTCTACATTGAAAATTAAGAGATTCTTTAAAAAGACACGAGGAAAAGGAGATCTATATTCATATTCATTGATCTGAACACTATGTAGCCACATGTGGTGGTGAATGCCTATAATCCCAGCAGTTCAGGAGACTGAGGCAGAAGGATTGCAAATTTGAGGCCAGACTTGGCAATTTAGACCCTGTCTCAAAAATAAATAAATAAATAAATAATAAAAATAAAAAGGGCTGGGACAACTCAGTGGTAGGGTGGCCCTGGGTTCAAACCCTAGTACAGAAACAAAAAACTGTATATATCAATTCTTCTAGATATTTAATGCAATCCCAATCAAAATCTTATCAGATTTCTTTGCAGTGTTGACCAACCAATTCTATAATTTGTATGGAAATGTGAAGGGCTTAGAATAGCCAAATTTTTTTTTAAAGAAAAAGAACAGTATTTAGAAGGCTTACATTATGTGATTTCAAAATTTATTTATAAATCCACATTAATATTGGACATGGTGGTGCATGCCTGTAATCCCAGAGACTCAGGAGAGCAAGACAAGAAGAATCACAAGTTCAAGGCCAGTCTCAGCAACTTAGCAATATCTTCAGCAACTTATAGAGACCCTGTCTCAAAATGAAAAATAAAAAGGCCTGGGGATGTGGCTCAGTGGTAAAGCACTCCTGAATTCAATCTCCAGTACCCCCCCAAAAAAATCCACATTAATCAAGATAGTACAGTATTGCAGAGAAAATAGACAGAAAGGGACAGAGAAAATATTTGAATAGTGGCTGAAAACTCTCCAATTTTAAGATAAAAAATATATACACAAATTCAAGAAGCTCAAAAAACTCCAACTAGGATAAATATAAAGAAACTTACACCAAGATACATCATAATTTTTTTTTTTGGTACATCATAATTAAACTGTCAAAAGTCATAAACCCGCCAGGCGTGGTGGCACTTACCTGTAATCCTAGAAGCTCTAGAGGCTGAGGCAGGAGGATCACAAATTCAAAGTCAACCTCAGCAAACTAGCAAGGTCCTAAGCAACTATGGAGACCCTATCTCAAAATGAAATATAAAAAGGGCTGGGGATGTGCTCAGTGGTTAAGCACCCCCCGGGTTCAATCGCAGGTACCCTCACCTCCCCACTCCCCAACCCTGCCCCCCCACCAAAAATATCTTAAAAACAACAAAAGAAAGACTGACCTGTCATGTACTAGGGAACATCTACTAGCTAGGTTATCAGCAGATTCCTTGGTAGAAAACTTGTAGACTAAAGGAGACTGGGATGATATATTCACAGTACTGAAATAAAAAATACCAACCAAGAATACTATATTCATTAAAATTGTCCTTCAAAGACAAAGATTTTCCCCAGATAAATAAAATTTGAGGGACTACTGCCTTACAGGAAATGTTGAATGGAGTCCTTGAAACGGAGGCAAAAAGATGACAAAATCCATCACTAAAAGCATCTGAAATATGAAACTCCTCAGTAAAGGCAAATGAAGCTGGAGAATCCTGTGGCATTGCAACAGGTGCATACATCGCTGCTAAATCTGGCAGAGAACTTTAAAAGCAAAAGCACAAAAAACAATTAGACATCTTTGTTAATGGAGACAGAGTATAAAGGAAGTAATTTGACTCAATAAATAGTGCTGGGGAAGCTGGAGCAGTGGCTCGGTGGTTATAGCGCTTGCCTGGCATGCCTGAGGATGGGGGTTTGAACCCCAGCACCATGTACTCAACCAAGTGTCAGACAACGCAAGCCACAAGAAAAGCTAAATAAAATTGGTTCTCTCTTTCTCTCACTGTCCCTCTTTCTATGTCTTTTTTTTTTCAAAGAGAGAGGGACAGTGAGAGAGACAGAGAAAGAGAGAAACAATTTTATTTAGTTTTTCACATGGCCTTAGTTGCTCCAACACTTAGTTGTGAATGTGGTGCTCGAGTTTGAACCCGGGTCCTCGTGCTTGCCAGGCAAGTGCCGAAACTGCTGAGCCACCGACCCTCTGGTTGTAAAATGGGCAGTAGACTGAATCAGATATTTCTCAAAAGAGAACATGCAAATAGCCAAAAGGTATATGAACCCCACAGTTGAAATGACTTATTGATGGCTGAGAATAAAACAGTGGGTTTAAGCTGTGCACAGGTGTGGGGGTACAGGCCTGTAATCTTAGTGATTCTGGAGGCTGAGGTAGGAGGATCAGAACTTTGGAACAGATCACACCAACCTCAACAACCTAATGCAACAAACTTTAAAAATTGTATGTGTATGCTTATATATACACACACGCACACTTGAACAGGTAAACACACACAGGTGAACTAGTGTGCAAGTGAACAAGCAGGGTTTCCGAAGTACAGGAATTTAATTAAGAAACAACCATAACATATCCATAAAAAATGGTTTGCTCTAACATTAGGGTGTTTTGTCTTACGTAATTTCAATGTTAACCACAAAATAGCTGTACAATATAAACAAAGGGAAATGAAATGTCACCTCACAGATGGCCTCAGGACGGCCACCTTTAACAGAAAACAGCAAGGAGGGGGAGAAGTGGAAACCCTTGTGTCAGTGGTTCGTGGGATATAAAACGGTGCGGCGCTATGGAAAGCAGTACAGAGAATTCCCAAAGAATTAAAAATAGAATTACTATATTATCCAGAAATCTGACTTCCTCCGAAAGCGAACCTCAAGGAGATATTTGTACATTCATGTTCCTCAGAGTATTATTCACAAGAACCAAGGGAGGAAGCAACCCAAAAACGGATAAAGAAAATGTGGTTCGTTTGCATCCTTTAGAAAAGAAATCCTGCCAGGTGTGGTGGCATTTTGAGAGACTGTCTCAAAATTAAAAAATAAATAAATAAATAAATAAAAAGGACTGGGAATGTGGCTCAGTGTTAAGTGCTTCTGGGTTCAATCCCCAGTACCAAAAAAAAAAAAAAGAAAGAATAAGAAGAATGAGAATGAGAAGAAAGAAAGAAAAATAAATGCAAGAAAGAAAAATTCTGGGGCTGGAGTGGTGGCTTAGCGGTTACAGTGCTTGCCTGTTGCCCGGCATGCACGGGTACACGGGTTCAAACCCCAGCACCACGTATATAACTAGTGTCAGAGCAAAGAAAGCCATGTGAAAAACTCAATGAAAATTGATTCTCTGTCTCTCTCTCTCTCATTGTCCTTCTCTCTTAAAAAAAATGAAAGAAAAATTCTAGAGCTCTGTCATGTAATAATGTGAATATGCTTAACAGTACTGAACTATACACTTATAAAATGGTTAAGATGGGAAATTTTATGTTATTTTTAAAAGCCACAGTCTAGAAAACATTATATCTATCTTCCTTTATTTTTTCTTTCTTTCTTTCTTTCTTTTTTTTTTTTTGCTGGGAAATTGAACCCAGAGGTGCTTTACTACTGAGCCACACCCCGGCTCCCCCGCCCCACTCTTTTTATTTTGAATCAGGATCTCACTAAGTTTTTTAAAAACCTCACTAAGTTCCTGAGGCTGGCCTTGAACTTGCAATCCTCCTGCCTCAGCCTCCCAAGTTGCTGGGATTATAGTGCCACCATGCCTGTCTCTAGCATATGCATCTAAAAGTGGACTTCTACTCAGAATATATAACAACTCCCACAATTCAATGAGCAACTCGTGAAAATGTAGACGACGGACATATGAATGGACGATAAACACACGAACAAGGGCTCACCATCTTTAGTCATCAGGGAAAGAAGAATTCAACTGCATGCCCACTGCAAGGTGCAAAAATTAGAAAGGCTGGCAGCACTGCTTGGCACGCATTTGACAAGAAGAGGTCCAAACAGCTACTTTGGAAATCTCGGAGGTTTCTTACAAGATTAAATGTGTGGTTCTCCAGTGACTCTGTGATTTCACACCTATGTGTTTATCCACGGAAAATGCAGACATGTCCACGGGACGTAAGCACGAATCTTCATAGAAACTGTACACTCATAAAAGCCCCAAACTGGAAAGAAGCCAAGTCCATGAACGGAGGATGGGTACAATTCTTGAATGGGAAGAAACAACCTACTGATACATACAGCAAAACAGAAGTCTCAAGAACACTGAGCTGACTCCAATAAGTCAGACACAGAGGCAGACTCCAGGGCTCCGTTTGCATCCAGTTCCAAAGCAGGCAAAACGCATCTGTGCTGATAGAGTCAGTGACTTTGGTGTGGGAATTTGCAGGAAAACAGAGGACACGTGTGAGGAAACTCGAGGGAGTAATAGGGTTTCCACAACTGGATAAAGACATGGCTGTATGGGTGCACACGTTTATCAAAACTCATTCAACTGGGGCTGGGGCAGTGGCTCGGGGTTACGGTGCTTGCCTGGCATGTGCAAGTACGCTGGTTCAAACCCCAGCACCACGTACACAACGGAGTGTCAAAGGAATCAAACTCCCATGAAACGCTAAATGAAAATTGCTTCCCTCTTTCTCTCTCTCATTGTCCCCTCTTTCTTTCTTCTTCTTCTTTTTTTTTTAAGAGAGAAGGACAGTGAGAGAGAGAGACAGACAGAGTGAATTAATTTTTATTGAGTTTTTCACATGGATTTCATTGCTCTGACACTTAGTTATATACGCAGGTGCTGGGGTTTGAACCTGTGTACTTGTGCATGCCAGGCAAGCGCCATAACCCCTGAGCCACCGCTCCAGCCCCTCCCCTCTTTCTTAAAAAAAAAACAACTCATTTAACTGTACACTCAAAATGAATACATGAAAGACTGTGTGTGAGCTCAGGGTGAAGCGTTTGCCTAGCATGTGAGGTTCTGGGTTAGATGTCCAGCACTGGAAAAAAAATGAATGCGTGGTACAGTAGGTAAGCTTACTTCAATAAAAAGGAAAAATAGGAGGCTGGAGCAGTAGCTTGGCAGTAATGGTGCTAGGCTGGAATGCGCAAGGACACGGGTTCAAACCCCAGCACCACATATACAACTAAGTGTCGGAGCAATGAAAGCCATGTGAAAAACTCAATAAAATTAATTCTCTTTCTCTCTCACTGTCCCTCTCTCTTTATTTAAAAAAAAAAAAAAAAAAAGGAAAAATGGGTATAAGCCAGGCATGGTAGCACACACACTGTAATCCCAGTGACTTGGGAGGCTGAGGTACGAGGATCACAAGTTCAAAGCCAGACCCAGCAATTTAGGGAGGCCCTAAGCAACTTATGAGATCCTGTCTCAAAATAAAAAATAAAACGGGCTGGGGATGTGGCTCAGCAATTAAGCACCCCTGGGTTTAATCCCTCCTACTTAAAAAAAAAAGATAAAAGATTGAACTTGGCACGTGAGGAAACAAAGCTATATGAATGCAGATCAGTAGAAACTATACAAAGTGGATGCAAGACCACAGGGCTGCAGGTTTTGGAGTACTCAGAATCCCCTTGAAATAGCTGTGTTTACTGTGTTCTAGGAAGCAGAAGACAAGACGGACAGCTTTGCAGAGAACTGGAAACTATCTAAGGAAACAAAGCTTACTTTCTAAAGGCCCAAATAAAAATGGTAAAAGGAGAAAATAACTGAATTTAAGAAATCGAAGAAAGAATTTAGCAGATTAGATGCAGCTAAAAGGAGAATTAGATCAGAAGAAAATGTTCAAAGTGGAGTAGAGCGTGAGCAAGGCCCTGAGTAGATCCCCAGCCCTGGATAAAAGGCACAGGATGAGCAAAGCCCTGAGTAGATCCCCAGCCCTGGAAAAAAGGCACAGGATGAGCAAGGCCCTGAGTAGATCCCCAGCCCTGGAAAAAAAAAGGCACAGGATGAGCGAGGCCCTGAGTAGATCCCCATCCCTGGAAAAAAGGCACAGGATGAGCGAGGCCCTGAGTAGATCCCCAGCCCTGGGAAAAAGGCACAGGAGAGTGATTTCTCTGCTTCCCTGCTAAATTGATCAGAATAAATAGCATTAAAACAAAAAGGAGGGGTTGGATCGGTGGCTCACGGTTACAGAACCTGCCTGGCATGCGCAAGGAACTGGGTTCAAACCCCAGCTCCACATACACAACTAAGTGTTGGAGAAACAAAGGCCACATGGAAAAATAATTGAAATTGATTCTCTCTTCTCTCTCTCTCTTTCTCTCTCACTATCCCTCTCCCTTAAAAAAATTTTTTTTAAAAAAAGGAAAGAAAAAATTTTGAAATCTTGAATTTATCTAAAAGAGCAAGAAATAGACAGTCAATGTCTCGACAGGAATATGGAAGCAATTTGCTTTAAGAATGAATATAAACGGGGCTGGAGTGGTGGCTCAGCAGTATCTTATTTGCCTGGCATGCATGAGGACACAGGTTTGAACCCCAGCACCACGTAGACAATGAAGTGTCGGAGCAACAAAAGCCACATGAAAAACTAAATAAAATTGATTCCTTTTTTCTTTCTTTATCTCTCTCCTTCTCTCTCTTAAAAAAAAAAAGAATGAATATAAAATAACAACATTTTCAAATAAAGAGAAAATGAGAAGGCTTTTCACTAACGTATCAAAGACGGAAAATGATCTCAGATGGAAAGCTGGAAGCAGATAAAGACTTTGAGAAATAAAAAGTCTGCGTTCATAGGTAAATCTCCATTAATATTAAGACAAAACCTTACATAGGACAAAACAAACATTTTAGGATATAATATATGGAGGTTGATGGATTAAAGGGGGCTTAAATTGAATTAAATTGTTACCCATGCATTACTGGGAAAAATATAGAAGTATCAATTTACTTCAGTGTGAATTCTAAGAATTACAAGAGATTATATAACTTCTAAAGTAAAACAAAGAAAAAATAATAATAATGCATA
>PVKS010053576.1:0-10370 GCA_004027875.1 Aplodontia rufa
TTTAGAATCATATTATTTTTCACATAAATAATTTAGAAAATATTTTTAGGTGATCAGGATATTTTTTAAAGTGCACATAACTTCAAAGAGATTTTTTTTGATGAGGGGATTGAGAAGGGAAAATAGGTTAGGATTCTATCAATGAGCACATATTGACATATGGAAGGGTTGTTCATGAAAGAGTGTCTGTGATCAAGTCAATCTTAGACTGAAATATATTCTTTGCTGGGCAATTTAACTGTGCTGAGTATTAGAACTAATGATAGTTATAACAGCTATTTATTGAATTCTTATTATATTTCAAGCACAAAGCTTGTCACTTTTACTCACTCTCCTTGAATCCCTATAGCACATTATGAAGTAGAGATTATTCCCAGCTGATAAACAAAGACATAGATCAGTGCTAAGTAATTTACCAAGATGAAAGATCAAGGGAGATATTTGAAAGTAGCTTTATCTAGTTCAAGAGTGCTCTCTGCTGCTAAGTTATATTGCCGTTGTGTGAAACAGTACCCCTAATTGGCTTCTAAAATAACCCAAGTCACCATCACTGGAAATGGGAGTCTATGTGATTCACCTCAGACACCTAAGTATGCTGTCAATTAAAACAGTGAGAACTTTTTTTTTTTAAAGTGTTAATTATAAGACACTATATAGAGATAGATTGCCACAGTGAAATTAACAAGCAAATGCATGCATTGGACAAAATATACCTACTTCCAGAAATTTAGTGTGATTTACTCTCTTTGAATTTTAGCTTCCTTATCTAACCAGTATGTACGATATCTGCCCTCTAATACTCATGGAAAAGAGTTTTTCATTTCACAAGTTTCTTGGTGAAATATTAGAATCACCACTTTCCCCACCTGCAATAGACATAACTATTTGCGTCAGTCAACTTCCCAATATGAAGCAAAGCCTCCCTTTCCTCCCAGCAATGATTGAGTCATTTTTTCTATTAGATAACAGTAGCTATTTAAACACTCCGGCAGAAGCTCACAAGTTTTTAGTTCGTTGAAATCCTTGACTGCTTCACTCTCATTCTTGGCATGAATTTGGAAATGACTTTTGATGATCTCAAAATGAAGCCTAAGAAGGATCAGCCTGACCAGAAGTCAAATGGAGAGAAAGCTAAAGGTACTAGGGGTGGGTAAATGTGTACAGAGACAGAATCCCAGGGTTGGTTCAGAAATGTAAATTTACTGAAGAATGGAGTTAGAAAGCCAAAAATTCAAGTATAGGAAAATAAAATTAATGCCATTTAATAAAAATTAGCACCATTTAAGGAAAACAAGTAGGATATAATGGTGGTGTTGGTGATGATGATTATGAGGATTAACTTATGCTGAGCATTTACTACAAGCTGTTCTCTATCCCATTTACTTTAAATGTTTATTTCTCAGAATTTTCAAATAACTCTTTGAGATCCATCCTATTATTATCTCCTTTTTATTGAGGGTCAACCTGGAATCAGGAGGATTGAGAAAATCATCCACTTTAGTGAAGACAGTAAGTGGTAGAGCTAAGATTATTTCACAAACTCCTATTTATTAAGAATCCAATCCATGAGATGGTTCAGAAAACAAATTCACACGGTGTATACAGACATAATTTTATATGTTTGTGGGGCACTGCAAAACCTGAAATGTTTTATTAAATTATCCAAAGCAAATTTAGTGATATTCAGTATGGTTTAGCATAAATTATGTTTTACTGTATATAATTGCTTTGGAAAATTATACTTTCTGTTTGACACATGCAGTAAACTAAACCACTTAGGTATACATTTATTCATTCTAATTCTGAGAAAAAAGGAACAAAAGGAGGGAAGGACAAACTAGTATTATCAAAATTTTGAATAAAAGAATTTCAAATCATGTTTCTATGAACAAGATAGAAATTTCTTTCAATTGGAAAATAATGGTGAGCATGGAATAATGTAACATTTGAGCCAATGGCTAACTTAGCATGAAAACAGTGATACATTTATTGGTAGACTTACAACAATAGTTGATTGTTCATTCATTTATTCACTCAATCATTCACTCATGGTTCATGTTAGTAAATTTTGAGTACCTGACTTTTGATATAATTGTAAAATTCAGTCTTCTTTCAGAATCCTGACTAGATCAGTTACCTACTGTGAAGGATCTGATTGTTTTCTGATGAGAAAGTCCCTAGGAGGGATGGGAATTGGACTCATGTTCTCTGCAGAATAAAGAGCCCCTGTAGATAATAGGAACATGTGCCTTTCTTTATCATGTGTGGGTACTGTGATTTTTTTTTCTTCATTCTAAAAATTCAGGAATTTGGGGCTGGAGCGGTGGCTCAGCAGTTACAGTGCTTTCCAGGCATGCTGGGGTTCAAACCCCAGCATCACGTACACAATGACACAATGAAGTGTTAGAGCAATGAAAGCTATATGAAAACTAAACAAAATTGATTCTCTCTCTCTCTCTCACTCTCACTGTCCCTCTCTCTTTAAAAATATAATTAAAAAATTCAGGAATTTCACCATTTAAGAGTGGTGGGCATATTTGATGTCCTGTAATATGGACTAAATACTGACCAGAGAGAAAAATCAGTTGAGACAGAGCTATGTGCTAGGATTAGGCAATTATTTGCAAGAGATGAAACTATCTTCTACTTCTTCTCTGCCAGGCTGCCACACACACATGCAAGGAGACATTAACTACTGAATCACTGTACGAGCTATCTTCTTCCCTGTCAAAATTTAAAATTTTCTTTTGACACATGAGAACTTTGTGAGTATTTGGCCATTGATTGACTTGAATCATTACACATTCACACTAGAAATTTTGTCATGTAATATTCCAAGCAATGTGGCTACTGACAAATGGATTAAAGACCTATGTTTGGGTTTTATTATCTGTACATTCTTAAAGAAATCACTCAACTTTTCAGTTTTCTTCTTTACTTAGAGTGATGAACAATGCCAGTGCTTTATTTGTTTATTTCATAAGACGAGGAAACCAAATTCCTTATATGGGATGTTTTCCCAGTGACCCGGTAATCTCTGTGTATTTTTTAGTGGTGGAATACATAAGCTGACCTTAATATACCTGTGAGATACATGACTTGTTCTCATATAAATGATAATTTTTTCTGTTGTAATTACAGACCTATAGTTAGTGTGAGTAGGACATGCTATTAATATAAGCCAAGTGAATATCAAGCTTTCATTCCTATTTTTCTTTGGTCAATAACCCCAGATCCTAGATGTAGTTTTAGTGCAATAAAATTGAATAGCATGAAATTATGCATGGGAATCCTTGAGGAAATCTTGGTTGATTCATTGACTAAAATTTATTTGCTTGACATCTGATATTTATTTGTATCATGTTACTTATAAGACACTATATGTGTATCTGTGTGTGTGCAGGCACATGTGTTCTATATTACAGTTTCAGGCTTTCTGTGCTGTTGATGAAGTTGATTCCAAACTGGATCAATAGTTCCTTAAAGAATTGGGGCTGGAGCGGTGGCTCAGTGGTTACTGTGCTTGCCTGGCATGTGCAAGAATGGGAGTCCAAACCCCAGCACCACGTACACAACAAAGTCTCAGAGCAACGGAGGCTCCATGAAAAACTAAATAAAAATTGTTTCTCTTTCTCTCTCACTGTCCCTCTCTCTTTAAAAAAAAATCATTGTAGCTGGGTGCAGTGGTGTATGCCTGTAATCCCAGAGACTCAGGTAGCTGAGTAAAGAGGCTTGTAAGTTCAAAGCCAGCCTAACATTGAGATAGGAGGTCTACTATCATGTTTTAAATCTGGATAAGATGTAATGTCATATAACCTAAGGCATTTGTAGAGATGTCTTGGGAAGGAGTGGGGGGGGAGGGATAAAGGTGGGTAATTGGGGGGGCTTTTGGGGGTAAATCTAATTTTCAGAATTTATATATACATATATATATATATTATATTATTTCATTAGAAGCTTGTTTGATTGTTCAACCAATAAATTTCTGATTTAAAAAAGGCAGCCTAAGCAAGTTAGCAAGGCCCTGACCTTAGAGAGACCTTGTCTCAAAATAAAAATGGGCTGGGGATGTGGCTCAGTGGTTAAGTGCCTCTGAGTTCAATCCCCAGTATAAAAAAAAAAGTCATTATAAAGAGAGTAGACAAAATATTAACTTCAGAATCAGATATTTAGAGTCAGCTGTCTGGCATTGAATCCAAGCTCTTAGAATTGCCAATTGTGTGACCATGAATAAATTACTTAAATTCTTGAATTATCCACTTTTTACATCTTTAAATATGTGTGATGTATTATTTGCAGAGCCATTGTGATGATGAGAGAAGAAATCAAGTACAGACAAGATCCAGAGAATGGTTTGATGACTCACTTCATCATTTCTGATTCTATCTCTCTTGCTCTAGGCCATCAATTTCTTTCTTCTCCATGGTGGTGCCCTGCCACTATAACCTTGGGGATCATTTGCATGGGATTACTGTTGACCATTATAATGCTCGGGAAACAATGTAAGTGATGAAATAGGTGGGATGAGTCAGGGTTCATAAATTTGTTTTCTAAAAACTACAAAACAGGGCTGGAATGGTATCTCAGTGGTTACAGCACTTGCTTGGCATGCAAAAGGACCCAGGTTCAAACCCCAGCACCACATACACAACTAAGTGTCAGAAAAACTAAAACCAGATGGAAAAAATAAATAAAATTGATTCTCTCTCTCTTTAAAGAAAAATAACTCAAAACAGCCTTGATTTAGATTCATTTTAGGCAAAATGCTTTAGAATGAATGGGAAGATGAATGGGTATATTGTGTTAATCCCTTAAGTGGGTAAAGGCATGAAATGAAGATGATACAAGTTGATTTCTTTTTGAAAATTTTCTTAACTTCATGGATAAAGCCTACATAAATCTTAGAAAGCTGGGGAGTGAAATCACTTGAAGTAACTAATCCACAAGATTACCTGAAAAAACCCCAAATAAATTCCATCTAGCTCTTGCTGAGGTTTGATGGAGATGATTAAATATTTTTAATATTAATAACCAGAAACAGTCTGAGTAATGCTTTTTAAACTAAACGTACTTTACATTTATATCATGGTCACTTAGAAAAGATGGTGTATGAATACAAAAGAAGAAGTGAAAATAAGGACCAAAGTGGCTAAGAAAATTACCTACATCCATCTAACTGCTTGCATATTTAGGTTGTACATTTGGGCTATTTTGACTGACTAGGATTCAGGGTATTGAGGTTTTTGAAGAGTTATTTGCTTCTGAATTGTTCAAGTTCATAGATATAATTTTCTTTTTTCCCCTTTATTCTAGAAATTGAACCCACAGATGCTTTACCACTGAGCTACATCCGTAGATATTCTTTATTTTTATTTTGAGACAGGGTCTTGCTAGGTTGCCAGGCTGGCCTCAAAGTTGCAAACCCCCTGATTCAGCCTCCCCAGTAGCTGGGAGTACAGGTGTGCACCACCTGTACTTTATTTTCTGTCTATCAACACTAAGGGTCTTTCCTAAGAATTGGGAGAAGTGTCCTAGACTAGGCAGCAGTGATTGGAAGAATCTTGAAGCTTTGATTGCCTTCCAACAGGTCCAAATCTGACTTTTAGAACTGAGATCTTTGACCCCTAAAAAACTTGCTGCTTGATTTCACAACATTCATTTTATCTCCTCCCTAAAATGTGCTATGGACAAAAAAAAAAAAAAAAAAAAAAACAAACAAAAAAAATGATTTGAGACTCTGGTGACCAAGTAAGTTAAAATAACTTCATGGGTGGCCATCTCAAAATAGGGCAAGTGTCATAGTTTTTAAGTAAAATTAGGAAGTCTGGAAGGGTAGACAAAATAGGAGAAGCTAGAGGAGGTATAGCAAAAGAGTTAAGATACAAATAGAATAAATCATCAATGATAATTCCTATTAATAGTCTGTGAGTCTGTTGGGTGTCTGACTATCTCCGATTGTTCCTGTTTTATTTATTTCACTGTGATATAGCTTATTATTTTAAATGTGTTCATAACTTTCAACCAAAAACAAAGTATTGATAATTTTTTTATCATCAATATTAGAAAAACTCCTGATATTAAAAAGAAACTGCAGGAATATTGAGTATTTTCCAAATCCATAATCTCTGATGAAATCTGGATCATTTTCCAGTAGACTTTGAAGTGTTATTTGCTTCTCAGTAGTTCAAGTTCATAAAATGTTATTATAGACACTTACCTGTTGTCAAAATCAATTATTTGATTTGCTCAAAATTCAGTGTATTTATATTGAGAGTTGGAAATGAAGCCCTAATTCAGTTCTGATGTAGTATTCCAGGTATCCGATCTCCTTCGGCAGCACCAAGCAAATCTTACGCACCAGGAAACCATCCTGGAGGGACAGCTCTTAGCCCAGCAACAGGCAGAAAATGCTTCTCAGAAGTCTCAGAGGGAACTCAAGGAAATGATAGAAACTCTTGCCTGGAAGCTGAGTGAGAAATCCAGAGAGAAAATGGAGCTTCTCCAGCAGAACCTGAATCTCCAGGAAGCTCTCAAGAGAGCGGAAAATTTTACAGGTATTGAGGGAGGGAAGAGGGGGACTAGCAGGTTTTCTCTTCAATTCATTTTTTGCAAGTATTTCTAGAAGTGTCATATTGACATGTGCTTAATTTATTATTCATTGACAATGGGTTGCGCCTGGAAATTGTCTCTTTTTGTCATCTCCTCCCTACCCCACATCAAATTCTGGAGATGTCTGATTTAATTAAGCATACTGTTTGGTGGATTTAACATTTTCTTAATTTTAAGAGCTGCTTCTTTCTTGTTTTAGATTTATCTGGAAGAACTCCTCATTCTCATTGCTTAACGTAAATACGTACCTCTTTGCTTCCCCATATATATTAATCATTGGATTTCTTTTCCTAAAGAATCTCTTGATCCTTGGAATTGTTCATCCCTACTTTTGTGTTAGGCTTCATTCTCTGGCACTATCTGAAAGTACACTACATCAATCTAAATAGAAGCAACTGAGGTAGGCTTACATGGAAATGTTAGGTAGATACTTCAGGTTTGACAAAAATATGAGGGGGTCCAAAAAGTCACCTCATATAAGAAAAACTGAGTTCATTCTAGCTGTTCAGGACTCAGAATCTAGAAGGTACATAGAAATGGTAGCATCTAGAAGATTATGATATGAACTTTGATATTATTATAGAAGCTATCTGCATTATTTAGTCTTTCTCTAGTGTGTAATCAAAACAAGTATGTGCTTCAAGTCACAGAGTTTGAACATATGAGATGGAGTCACTTTCAGAAATACATTGCTTTCTGTGAGATGCCTGAATGAGTGTCCCAGTCTCAGGATTAGTAGCTAAGTGCCTTTAATTAACAGATTTCTCTAGTTTCTTGCTTGTACAGCTCACTGAAGTTCAAATAAGTAACTTCTTAGAATAAATATGATATAATAATACTTGAAAGATATCCATCCTTTGACTTTATAGACAAAAATTTAGACAAGATATAGTTAAATGATAAAAATGATAAGTGATTTTGTGTAAAGTTTTGCATTTTATAAATCCCTTTCACTATTTATGGAGTAATTTAAGTTTCCAAATTAAGCAGAAATTTCTGGACAGACTGATCTTTAGCAAGTGTCAAACACATATTTAATCTTTTTGGGGAGGGAGCTTCAAGGAAATAAATGAACACAGCCTCAAAGAAGGAGGCTTAAGGTCAAGAGGCTTATATATCAAGGACAGGAATGCTTATACAAGCAGATATAGCCACTTACCCACCAATGGCATTTTCGCAGACAGGGCTGTAAAACTATGTTGTCTTTATCAGTTGCAAGGTGTATGGGATTAAATGGTTGTGAAGACCATTGGGAACCATCTTCCAGAGATTTCAAGCATGAACAACTAACCAAACATAATAAATGATATGTCCACTTCTGACACATATACCAGGTAGTGTGTGCCACTCCTTGACAGTTTCAGATAAAGACCAATTAGAAGAAATACCAAATAAAGTTCTGCTTTCATCAATTAGTTTTGAGATTAAAAAAATAAAAATAAAAATACCATATGGAATATATGACATTTTTTTCAATTTTGAGGCAAGTTTTATCTGACTTACTGATAAGTATGTGATCTTCAATGCAAATATGAGGAAGGAGAGTCTGAGAATTTGCCAAGTGTCTGCTTGAGGTCATTAGCTAGTGAGACACAGGAGCTTCACAGTAATGGGTTTTATACTTAGCAGCAGAAATAGTGGTGGTTCTCAGCCCTTAATATGCAAGGAGTTGTTAAAAATGACAGACTCCAGATTGAACCTAATATTCTGCATCAGGAAGTCTTGAGGTACACTGAAAAAATGTGTCCTCAAAGAATTCAAACTTAGGAATTTGAGAGGTAGTGCATCACAGTGATTAAAAACACAGACTCTAGAGTTAGACTGACAAGACTCAAATTCCTTTTTTCTCTATCTGAGAAATGAAGAATATTAATGGAACCTACCTCACTGAGTTGTTATAAGTTGTTATATAAGTTCATATATATAAAATACTTGCAGGGTTTCTTGCACATGACAAATAAGATTTATATTTTTAATTTTATATCTCATAATACTATATAGTAATTACGCATGTTTTTATGGTAAAATGTTATTTAACATTATGTGTATGTTTTGTGCATACACAAGAAGAAAAATGGTTCAAATGCCACATTTGAGATGTGTGCTTCCTGCTTTGTTGAAGCTTGGAAAACTTGAAACTTTCTTTAAACCACAAAACCTGATATTTTTGACATTTACATAATATGATGGAGTTAGGGCAAATTAAACACTAAGAAGGTTGCATTTGTTGCTTTTTCTTTTCAGAAGATCTTAAGAGGTAGTTGTTTAATTGCAATGACTTGGTAGTAGAATGAGAGAAATCAAGACAAATACAACTTTAGAGCCATCTATTCCATCAGTGTAATACAAATTATTCACATTACTATATTAATATAAATATGTTTACTTGTTTTTAGTTTGGTTCAAAGCCTTAAAATCACTGCAAAGTAATTGATTTCTTTTGGGTTCTTCATTTCTATCTGAAAAGGTGTTTTGTAAGCTATGCATAAAATTTTATTGGTGGGCATTATAGAAGCTTTGGTTTACAGGTGTAGATATAGAAGATCTTCAAAATAAAAAAAAAAGCTTACAAAGAAAAGCAGTACAAATCCTATTTTACTTTGTATACTTACAGAGCATAAAAGGCTTGAAACACATGTTAAAAGGAATCCAAAATTCTAAAGAAAAATAATAGTAAGTTGTGTCAAAAAATAGAAGAATGGAAGGAACAGAAGGAGTTAAGGTGGGGGGATGCAGGAGTAAAGGAAAGAAAGAACGAAGGAGAAAGGAAGGAAAAAAAACCAAAAAGAAAAATTGGTAGTAGTGATGTATAAGGGATTTGCTCTGAGGTAATCCAGTGATCTACCACGATAAATCCACAGCATATTGCAAATCAACAAAAATCTGAAGGCTATTTTCAGAGAACACAATTTACTTTCTGTGAAACTCTTTTAATCAGTAGACTAAGATCACCTCTGGAAGAATTATAGCAGGAATCTAGGAATTGACTCCATAAGCTGATTAAGTTACTCAAGGCTCCTCCCTATACTTCCTCCCTCTTGGCCCCAGGAAGTGCTCACAGTCATTGTTTAATTGTTTAATTGTTGGGGGAAAGTGGGAATTTTCTGACTTATTTTTTTTTTTTTTTTGGTACCAGGGACTGAACCCAGGGGCATTTAACCACTGAACCACATCCCCAGCTCTTTTATTCTTTTATATATTTTATTTAGATACAGGATCTCATTGCTTAGGGTCTCGCTAAGTTGGCTGGCTTTAACCTTGCAATCCTCCTGCCTCAGATGTCGGAGTAGCTGGGATTACAGGTGTGTGCCACCACATACCACTCTTCTGGCTTTTTCTTCTTTCTTTTTTAATTTTATTGAGGAGTTGTGTTGTTGTACAATCATAAATGCATATATAGTAACAATAATATATGCCCCTGATGCTAATCAGAATCACCACCACTTCACCCACACCCCAGTATCTTGATACTTCTATGTTTCCCCCTATAACAGATACAAATGTCTTTATATACATATGCACGTGTATGTGTGTGTGTGTGTGTGTGTGTGTGTGTGTGTATGGTTGTGCATTTTCCAGAATTAAATGATTGCATAAGTATCATTTGACTTCTCGGGGGAGTAAAGAGTAAGCTACATTGTTGATTCCTCCCGTAGATTCCTCCCTATAATTCCTACCTTTCCCTTCCATCCCTCTTTTTCCCTCCCCTACCTACATATCTATGCCTCTCCTAGATTATGTGTTGCTTTGACTTTGGTGAG